>JAZEWT010000005.1:77484-88451 GCA_036362905.1 Mordacia mordax
TCTGGGATACAGGAGGTCCGGTAGTCTCGTTCTGGCTCCAATGAGCAGGAGGGGTGGACAATCCTCCATTCGGGACAAGAAACTGCCAAGCAACAGGGAATGGCTCTTCTTCTTAATAAAAAAATGAAGGGGGTGTGGAAACGTGGGGGTGAGGTGTGGGAACCTATGAGTCCCAGGCTACTGTGGTCTTGCCTCCCTACAAATGGGAGGCAAGTGGTGGTGGCTTACGCTCCCACTGAAAATGAACATCAGTGGAGGGATGCAGGCAAGGCCGATGAGTCAGATGCCTTCTATGACCTCCTGTCCCAGGTGTTGGCTAAAGTGGCCCCTCAGGATAGAGTCATCTTGCTAAGTGACTTTAATGCTCGAGTGGGTCATGATGATTGGAAGGCATGGGCCAGATCAGAATAGCAACAACGGTACGAGGCTGCTAGACTTTTGTGCAGCCCATGGGCTCGTAATAATCAACACACTATTTCGTCATCCGCGCACCCACACATTTTGGGCGCATGCCGGGTCCAAGCAAGACCATCTGCTGGACTACATATTGGTGGAGTAGCAGATGCTGGCCCATGTCCTTGACACCAGGATCTACCGCGGAGCTGATTCGACCTTTGACAATCGGCTTGTCGTCTCGAAGAGCCGCCTGCCATTCTTCCATTGCAGTGGTGGGCATCCACCAAGGACCTCATTCAAACCCACAATGGTCTGGTCTCGGCGAGCTGATGAAAGCTGTAAAAAATCATTGCATCATCCTTTGCAGCTGGGGCTGATTGTCCCCCACTCCTCCCAATGCCGAGGGGAAATGGGTGAGGTGTAGGACTGTGGCTCATACAGCTGAAATGGCTGCAGACATCCTTAAAAACCCTGATTGGCGGAGAAGGTGTTCAAGGTAGCCGAGAGAAAACGGCATCTTACGCCTGAAAACGAGATTTACTGCAGCCTCCACTAAGCGGTTCGGAGAGCTGTGCGGTGTTGCAAGGATGAGTGGTGGTCGCGGCCTGCCGAGGAGATGGAGTCTGCCTCGGTGGCCTGTTAATAGAAATGACTTTAAATTCCATTAAAAGATTGACTTGCAACACTGCATCAATTACCCTTTTTGAAGGGGAAAATGGTGATCTGATCTCCACCAACCAGGAACAAGTTTGCAGATTTGCAGAGCAATTTTTGTAAGGTCTTGGGGGAGAGGAACCCCTCCCGAATCAGATAACACTGTGGTACAACATGGGAGTGACTCTGCTGAGGCTTTGGTACCTCAGATAATAGAAGAAGTAGCCACACCTTGTGAGTGGCTGAAGGAGATGCCACCGATAGAGGAAGTACGTAAGGCGATCCATAGCCTGAGACCAGGAAAAGCAGCGGGCAGAGATGATTTTCCAAGCGAACTGCTTAGAGAAGGTGGCGTTTGTCTGCAGACTGCCCTGTATGACATCATTACAACCGTCTGGAGCACAGGAAAGGTCCTGTAAGCATGGAAGAATGCCCGAGTGGTCCCCCTCTTTAAGAAGGGGGACCGCAACGATTGCAATAACTACAGGGGCATCTCGTCCTCAGTGTGCCGGGAAATTCCAACAGAACCCGCATCTCTGCTTTATTGACCTGGTCAAAGCCTACGATACGATCAGTAGGCCAGGGCTGTGGATTGTTCTTCATGCTTTCGGTATCTCTGACACCCTGCTCACCATCATTAAGGACCTTCATGAGGGTTGGCAAGACTGGGCAAAGCTAAGTGGTCGGGAGTCAGAGCCATTCCCTGTTCACCTTGAGGTGCGACAGGGATGCCCTCTGGCTCCTACATTATTCAACATCCTTTTTGTCCACATAGTTCGAGATGCTTTCCATGGATGTTCCAGTGAAATTTCCATCTGGTACAGGTACAGTGGGAGGCTGATCAATGCCCGGGTACGGAAAAGGGATGGCTCCCAGTTGGCCAACCATGTTATCTATGCCGATGATTTTGTGATCAATTCTCATTATGAGGAGGAGTTGGGGGCTCTGCTGTTGAACCTGGAGAATGCCACAAAGAGGTGGAGTCTTACCATCAGTCACACCAAAACATATCGCCTTTCTGGATATTGAGTGCCACCGAACACTCGACCTCCTCAGCTCTCCATGAGTGATGGGGCAGTTGTGGCGACAGGATAAATTTCCATATCTAAGCAGTGTGCTTATGGCCGGTTCCGGTTTGACAGTGTAGGTCTCGTTCCGAATCAGTCAGGCAGCATTATCGTTTCATCAGCTACGTAACGCTGTGTGGAAGCTGCCTGGCCTGTCACTCCACACGAAGCTTCGGGTCTTCTCAGCTACAGTCATACCCTCTCTTCTCTAGGCTTGCAAAACGTGGACCTCCCTGGCGGAACATCTGCCCTGTCTTGAAACTTTCCGTCTGACCTGCCTACGATCCATCCTGGGTTTAACCAGGTTGAATTGTATGAGGAGCTTAAAAATTCACGAAAGATCTGGACAAAGTCCCCTGAGATGGGCTTCTCCCGCAGGCGAGGCTGCGGTGGCTGGGTCATGTAGCCCGAATGCCCAGCAACTGCATGCCGAAGTAGTTGCTGTTTGGCCAGATAGAGGGGGCTAAATGGGTGCGGCATGGGCTCGAGACGAGATGTACTGATGTGGCACAGGAGGAACTGGAGCTGAGTGAAATTGTTGAAGATCGCTACTAGTGGTGTCAAGATCGACCTTTGTGAGAGCGGATCATAAAGGACACTATGGGGAAGTTGGAGGCGCTCTCCAACAACAGCGGAGGGCGGGGGAGCGACGCTCACAACAACAAGCCAGTCATCTCAGTCAGGCAACCCATAACACCTGGGTCTGTCCCTCTATCTCTTGTCGGCGAACCTTTGACACTTCACGTGGCTTAAAAGTGCATAGAGCCTTGCACAGGCGCCGTGGTGAGATTACCACCACTTGGTGCGAATGGCGGTGGTTGCTGTTGTTCTTGTTTGTATGTAGGTGAGTGTGTGTGTGTGTAGGTGAGTGTGTGTGTGATGCAGCACACTGTTGTCAAGACCTTGAGGAAAGAATGCTGGGTCTCATACAGAATTCATGGACCCTTTACAAGGACATTGTTAGTATTTACAAAAATGTGTTTAAGAGGTTTTCTACATCATGTTTGCATTGCTTACCTTGGACTACACACCCACTCAGATAAAAATACATATTTTTCAGTGACGTAGTGTGAGAAAAGTGTCATGGCTGTCCTAGATTCGTTCCTGTTACAGATACAGTGGGTGTCTCTTCGATGCCTGGATGTGGTCGAGGTATGGCTCCCTATTGGACAAGCTATTATTTGGGTAACTGCCATGCAGAAGGAGTTGAGCTCGATGAGGCAGCGACTGCATGCAAGAGAGGGGACGGCGACCTCCATCGTGAGCGACCTTGAGGACTCCACCGAGACCCTGGAGGTGAGAGGTCTTTGTGCATCTCACGGTCACACTGAGAGGGAATCCAGAGTCAAGGCTCACCCCACAAGTAGCTGCAGGGGGAAAGGCTCACGATGCACGTTGTCCACAGATGAGGAAAATCTAATTCCTGCAGACACAAGGAGTAACCCAGGGGTATAACCACGATGGGATGCCAGTCTATTAGAGGCACCAGCGGGAATTTATTCAGCAGGCCAATTGACCTAAAGTGGCATTATGTTTGTACTGTGGAGTTAAGCTGGAGTACCAGGACACCCACATGGCCACGGAGAAAATGCGCAAACTCCACCCATATAAGGCACCAGAACTGGGACTCGAGCCTGTAGGCTCTCGCTGTGAGGCTGCAGCGCCGCTCACTGCACCACCGTATCGCTTCAGGCAGCAGCACAGCAGACCAAGTTCAGGCTGAGTGGCAGCTACGAGCAGCTCCTGCGCTTGATCTCTGAGGACCAGGCGTGGGCACTGAGCACCGTGGACAAGGAGCACACTCTCAAGCTCTCGAGGCTCTGCCAGCAGCTGAAGAAGAGCAGCGCGAACCTGCACAGCCTCAGGGAGGCGCTGAGCAGAATCCGCAGCCTCGAGGAGACCGAGGACCCCGTGGAGTTTCTCCAGGTGCCTCGCGCGGGGAGCCCACGGCTACGGCCAGACTCCCCCAGCCGTGGGCTCTGTCGGTGCGCGCGATGTGCGCTCTGGGTGCTGGGTCCCCATGCCGTGCGGAGTGCTGGCCACCTACCCCCTCGTGTGCCGTGCCGCCCTTCATAGGTGCTCGCTGTCAACACTTGACCCTACAATGTGTTAAGGTCATCGGGGGGACATTTGTTTTTGTGTCCGCATGCCGAAGCATCCTCTGTTTGTCCGAGTAGAAGAGGCTAAACAGGCTCTGTACGGTATAGAAAGATGGGCTAAAGTGGTGCAGGAGGATGTGGAACTGAGTGGATTTGCCGATGTCTGGTACCAGCGGTGTCAAGATCGGTTTCTGTCCAGGAAGCTCGGGAGGAATGATACTAAACAGTGCCAGGCTGGGTGACCCACACCAGAGAGTGCTTTCTTGTTATTATTTGTAGCTCCACCTTAGCTACAAATAATAATTGCAGTTATAGAACGCTTTTCACCCGAGGGTTACAAAGCGCTGCACAGAGCTGCGGAGAGAACGGCACGTCAACAACATTAGAACCGAAAAATCAGCCACAATAACATTTATTTAAATATACACGTCGTTGCAGAACAACGTTTAAAATATGATCTGACTTTCAACTAAACATTTTTATTGCAAAATTATCAGAGTTTATAATACATATATTGGGAAATGGTTTAATATAATATTTATCCTATTATAATATTAATAATTGCATTTTCAGAGTGCTTATCACCCGAGGGCCCAAAAGCACCACACAGAACTGCGGTTTCCTCCCACAGTCCAAAAAGCATGCTGCTGCATAGGTTGATTGGCTCGCAGGCTAAATTGCCCCGCAGTGCCCGGCGATGGACTGGCGTCCCATCGTCGGTATATCCTTGCCTTGCGCCCTGTGTCTGCCGGGATAGGCTCCGGCTTCACTGTGACCCTGTATAGGACTAAGCGGTTTCAGACAATGAGATGAGATGAGGAACTGTGGAGAGAACGGCATGTCAACAACATCAGGACTGTTCAATTGAAAGTCAAACAGTAGCAATAAATTATAGAACGATACAAAATAAGCGATTACAAAAATTGTGCAACATACAAGGAAGGAGTAAATGTTCTCGATCAGGCGCAAGTTGGAATAGAGCCATCATCCCGTCATGACAATATTGAGCCGCATCAACAGTCCTAGCCGAAGGAAGGAATAAATGTACCCGAGCAGGCACAGGTCGGAAGAAAGCCATCATTCCGGCACGACAACATTGAGCCGCATCAACAGTCCTAGCCAGAGGACTTGAAAGCCTTACAAAACGAGTCTTTGGATGAGATTTGAAGATGCCCAAGGACTCAACTGATCGAATCTCCAATGAAAGGGCATTCCAGGGTCTGGGAGTAGTGTGGGAGAAGGCTAAATCACCCATGGAATGGAGTTGTGACCTGGGCACATGCAGCAAGCCTGTATTAATAATAATAATTGCATTTCTAGAGCACTTTTCACCTGAGGGTCACAAAGTACTGCACAGAGCTGCGGAGAGAACGCCACGTCAACAACAGTGGCGACATCAGAACGGAAAATCAGCAACAATAATTTTTTTGGGTTTTTTGCATTGTCCTGACCTGATTGCCTTTTGGCAACACCTGACTAACACTGAGAACTAGGCTCTAAAGAAAGCCATCTCTGTTGTGGGCCAATCAGTTTCAAGGGCAATGCATACATATCAAAGCATGTTGTTTGCATATTTTGCCACAAGCATGTGTTGTTTCTTGTAAACTTCCCACTTTGTGAAATGTGCCTATTTGGTGTTTTAAGACCGAACACTTGTGTTATTGCCAGAAATGATAAAACCTCTTCTCTTTGTTAAAATCGATCTCGTTGCGACAATGGGGAGTACAGGTCGTGCATCTACCAGTTATCTCAGTCAGTCTATGGCACCTGGGTCTGGCCCATGACCTCCTGTCAGCAAAACGATGACACTTCACTTGGCTTCAAGGTGCACATAGCCTGGCACGGGAACTGTAGTGACGTAACCACCACTTATTGTTGAATAACGGTTGTTGTAGTAAGTGTGTGCTCTGTGTCTGCGTGCAGTTTGGCAGTGGAAGTCTCGCTCCGAATCAGTCGTGCGACATTGTCTTTTCATTGACTGCTTAACGCTCTGTGGAAAGTATCTGTTTTCTCAATCCACGCAGAGATTCAGGTTTTCTCAGCTGTAATTATGTCTTCTCGTCTCTATGCTTGCGAGACATTACGCCGTTTTGAAACTTTCTGGCGGGCCTGTCTACGATCCATCTTGGGTTTGACCAGATTGGCTCATGTGAGGAGCTCACTAATTCTAGAACGATCTGGACATGGTCACATAGGCGGACTCCTCTGGCTGGCGAGGCTGCCGTGGCTGAATCATGTAGCCTGCATGCTTAGGCAGTTTCTGTTTGGCCAGATAGAGGGGGCTAGACTGGCACGGCACGGACTGGAAAAGAGATGCACCAATGTGGCTTAAAACGACTTGGAGCTGTGGACTTGCTAACGACTGGTACCAGCAGTGTTTAGATCGACTTCTATGGACGAGGATTGTGAAGGACGCCGTGGGGCAGTTGTAATCAATCACCCTCTAACAACGGAAATCAGACAAGCGACGCTCATAACAACTGGCGTTAAGTGGTCAATGGCAGTTTTTAATATGATTGATGTGTGTTCGTGTGCTGTGTCCTGTATGTTCACGGTGTGTGTCATGTGTGCTATCTGTGTGTACTGTTGTTGAGACCAATCTTCACCACGAGGCTCCTCTAATAGCATCAAACACCCACCACTCGCTATTTCAGGGGAATTTGCCGACACTCGCCCTGGCGCTGTATATCGTGCATTGACTCTTGTCTGTGTGCTGTCTGTGTGCTGTCTGTGTGCTGTGCGGTAGGGCTACGCTCTCCACTTGGCAAGGTAGGGCCTCCACACTCTCCACCAACGCTTTGCTCCCCCACCAGTGCCGCCGGTGCCCGTGAGGGCCCCCTGCTTGCCCCCCCCTCCCCCCATTATCATTCTCTCTCTGTTTTCTCCATCGCGCCTCGTGCTCCCCTCCCGCAGCTTCTCGAATCTGGAGCCGATAGAGCCCCCGCTCCGCGAGCCTCCTCAGTTGGCCGTGGAAGTTGCGCTGCAGGAGCGAATAGAGGAGCTCCTGCGCGCGGTCAGAGCCACCAGGTGCCTGGAGCCCAGACCCGTGACTCCAGCAGCAGCAAGAAGGTCTGCAGCAGCTCTAACTGCATTCGAGACCCTGCAGCAGGCAGCTCTATGTGGAGCCAATGCTGCTGGAGCTTGTGGAGGAGCTACAGTCCCTCGACACAGCCTCAGCAGAGCCGACATCGTCAGGAGCTGTGAGTGGCTTCGCGCAGTGAGAATCTAGGTCCACAGCGGCGAGTGGGTGCAGATGGCGCCATTGTTGTTGTTGGGAGTTGGGGCAGTGGTGGCATTGAAAGTCATGTGTCAATGGTGATGGTAGTGATGATGCAGTGGTTGTTGTTGCTGGTTTGTTATTGCTGTGTTGTTATTGTGTTGTGCTGGTGGAGGAGTGAATGTCGCTGTTGTAGAGCAGAGCCACCCCCTCCTGCACACAGCGCACACCACGCATCAGCACCTCCGCTCCTTCCTGCTGCAACATGACTTCTAAACCCCTGCAGGCGAGACGCAACCCCAGTCTCCCTGCGGCTTATTCAAGCACAGGCTCCCTGCAATGTCCTGCTGGGGAACCCCCTCTGAGTAGCATCTACTCAGGACTCTCAGCTTCACTCACATCTCTCCGCTGCCCGAGTCAGATCCTGTGCTCCAGCCCCCATTCCCTCCATAGACTTTCAACCTGGGCCCTAAAGAGAGAATCCGGCAGCAAAGATTTGTCTACGGACCAGAGGCCCCACGTTCTCTGCAACTCGACCCTTACTTTAAGAGTAAGAGGTGGAGATAAACGCGCCTTGTATTGGTTATAGTTACATTATATTGTATTATAGCATTGTATTGGGGCGGCACGGTGGCCCAGTGGTTAGCGCTGTCGCCTCACAGCAAGAAGGTCCCGGGTTCGAATCTCTCGGCTCGGGTGCCTTTCTGTGTGGAATTTGCATGCTCTCCCCGTGTCCGCGTGGGTTTTCGCCGGGCACTCCGGTTTCCTCCCACAGTCCAACAGCATGCTCCTGGATAGGTTGATTGGCTCGCAGACTAAAATTGTCCCGCAATGCCCGGCGATGGACTGGCGTCCCGTCGTCGGGTGTATTCCTGCCTTACGCCCTGTGTTTCCGGGATAGGCTCCGGCTCACCGTGACCCTATATAGGATTAAGCGGTTTCAGATAATGAGATGAGATGAGAGATAGCATTGTATTGTATTGGCTATAGCTACACATTATATTGTATTGGCTATAACTATACCATGCATTGTATTAGCTATAGCTACACATAGTATTGTATTGACTCTAGCTACACATTCTATTGTATAGACTATATTGTAGACTATAGCTAAACATTGTATCGTATTGACTAAAGCTACACATTGTATTGCAACTTTAATTCGAAGGCTTTCGTGACCAGTGTTATCGATGAATTCCATTTTTTGGGTTAGGTCAGGTAAAAAAATATATTTATTGAAAACCCTACATCAGCCGACAATTTTACTAACTGGCTGTTGTTGGGTGCTAGAGTGTTTATGACAAACATTTTTTATGTGACCTAATGCAAAAAAATGGAATTCATCACTAACATTGTATTGTATTAACTATAGCTAAACATTGTATAGTATTGGCTATATCCACACATTGTATACTATAGACTACAATTTTGACTATAGCTACACATTGTATAGTATAGGCTATAGTAGTTACTATAGCTAGCTACTATATTCACCACTATAGCTAGTGTGGTTACACAGCCAGACGCTAATCTACACACCCAGTGGCAGTAACAAACACAATTGGGGGAACGATGGCACAGTGGTTGTGCACTTCATGGAGTGGATCCCGAGCTAAGCAGGGTTGAGCAAGGCCACTAAACCCTACGATTACAATGCGCTGCACAGAGCTGCGAATCTGAACCTAGATTGGAAGGGATGGAGGAGGTCATTGTTAAGAACGTCGTGTTGAGCGGCTATGGCACGTTCAAAGACCATAGAGATGAGTGGTAGATTTGAGATGGGGAGATAATTATCAGGGATGTTGCAATCGAGGCCAGTTTTTTTTTAAGCAGGGGGGTAACTGCGGCACATTTAAATAGTGGGGGAACGATACCAGAGTGAAGTGAGTTATTAAACAGATTAGTGACAAATGTGGCAAGGAATTTAAAGTTTACCCAATGATTTTGGATGGGAAAAGATCCAGGGAGTGGTTTGTGGGCCGATGTCTGGTAACTAAAGAAAATACCTCGGATTGCGTTAATTCGGAAAATTCCAGGTGTTTTGAGATCAAGGAAGGTGGAGGAACATTTATTGAAGTATTGATTGGTGATTCAGGTTGGGTAGAGATACGATGAGTTTCAGTTTTTTCAGAGAAAAACTGAAACAATTGTTCTGCCTGATATTTATTCGTGAAGGGAGGTGAGGGCGAGTGACTGGTAGGATGAAGGAGCTGATGAATGGTCGAGAAAATAATCTTGGGCTTGTCACAGGTATCAGCCAGAATGCTAGAAAGGTGGCTATTATGGGCATGGTCAAGTGCCTTCCGGTAGCAGAGGAGCTGTGCCTTAAAGACTTGACCATGAATGGTGAGGTCAGTTTTTCTCAAAGTCCGCTCAGCCCAGCATGCATTTGCCTTGAGATCCCAGAGTTCAGCAGTATACCAGGGGGATGGTTTTCTGCCTGACACATAGCGTGATTTTAATGAGGCAAATCATCACGTTTGCTTGATAGCACGTTGTAAGTTTCTGCTGTCGTATCAGAGGCAGAGTGAGCTGAGACGGAGAGTGAAGTACTATTGACTGCTACGGTGAATATGTCGAGAGTGAGGGCGCTAAGGTTTCGAAATTGCATATGGTGCTTGTTAGAGGAAATGGGAGGTGGTACTTGAAGATCAAACCACACAGGGGAATCATCAGACAGACCAGGATCAGTGACGGACAGGTTGGTTATCGATATGCCTTATGAGCAAACCAAGTCGCGAGTGTGGCCGCATCTGTAAGTGGCAGATGTCAGGTGTTGAGTGAAGCCAAGTGACGTAAGGGTGGCCATGACATCCCTCGCAAGAGATCTGCTGGGCTGCCACCATGACCATTTAAATGAGCCTTCCGCTGGAATGCAAAGTCTCGCGGTAGGAACTGATTCAATGTGAGAAAATCATCTTGATGATGCCACGTCTCTATTAGGCAGAGTAGGTCCAGACTGTCGTCTGAGATCAAGCTGTGTGATGAGTGGGGCTTTTTCAGTTTTCACAGAGTGCATTATGAGCAGGACAACGTGGGTTTCTGTTGCAAGCAATGCGCATGTAGGAAGAGGGTCACTCACCAGCGTTATTTTTTATCAAGTATTGTCGTGCTGCAAACGGTCGACCTTGTTGTTTCCTGGGTAGTCAATGTGTAAGGCTTAATGCGGAGATGGGGTTAGTGAAATCAATTGTAGGCAATTGATTTGCCTACAATTGGCTCATGGCAAATGGGCAGAAGGTTGGAGGAGTTGCAAGGAACTAATGTAGGAATCAAGCTCTTAGAGCCACAGGTGTGTATTTGATCATATCTAACAGGGGCCAGATTCCAACTCTAAGAGACAAGGGGGTGCAAGGAAGGGCAACACCCAGGATGTGACGCCAACACATCACATGGAGTAATTTACTCAACAGGCCAATGATCCTAGAGAGCTGTGCATCCCTGAATGGCAGGAGGAAATGATAAGAGTCAGTGTTAGAAAGGGGAATCAGAGTGGAGCTGTTAACGCTATGGGTACTTTTTGCCAGTATACAT
>JAZEWT010000005.1:126380-137796 GCA_036362905.1 Mordacia mordax
ACGTCTCCTGGCGGACCCCTTAGGGCGGTCCGGGTGTTCGGTGTGGAAAGTGCGGATGAGTTCTGGGTCCAGGATGTCCTGCGCTGGCACCCATGAGCGTTCCTCAGGCCCGTACCCCTCCCAGTCCACCAGGTACTGCAGGTGACCCCGCAACCAGCGGGAGTCTAGCAGCATGTGGACTGTGGAGGCCGGCTTGCCCCCTATTAGACGGGGGGGCGGGGGTGGGCGGTCAGCGGGAGACAGGGGTGAAGTGGACACTGGTTTGAGGAGCGACACGTGAAAAGTAGGATTAATTTTCATGGATGATGGAAGGCGGAGGCGAATGGCTACTGGGTTGATGATTTGGATGATAGGGAAGGGGCCGATGTAGCGAGGAGCCAACTTGCGTGAACCCCCTCGGAGGGGAAGGTCCTTGGCGGACAGCCATACTTCTTGCCCCACCTCGAAGCAAGGGGCTGCTGTACGTCGCTTATTGGCTTGACGTTGACCTTCCCGCGAAGCCCGCTCGAGGTCTGTCCGTGTCGCCGCCCAGGTCTCTCGACAATAC
The DNA here is from genome assembly GCA_036362905.1 of Mordacia mordax. Classification (NCBI taxonomy): domain Eukaryota; kingdom Metazoa; phylum Chordata; class Hyperoartia; order Petromyzontiformes; family Petromyzontidae; genus Mordacia; species Mordacia mordax. The sequence continues at coordinate 126,928 of JAZEWT010000005.1, forward strand.
CGGACCCAGTCGATAGCTGCGGGTACGTCGACTTCAGGTTCCTTGTCAGGGAACAGTGGCGGCTTGAACCCGAACTGACATTCAAAGGGAAACATGCCAATAGCGGAGCTTTTAAGGGTATTGTGGGCGTATTCCACCCAGATGAGGCACTGGCTCCAGGAGGAAGGTTTGGTGGAAGAGAGGCAGCGTAACGTTGTTTCCTGGTCTTGGTTGACCCGCTCCGTCTTACCGTTTGACTGCGGATGGAAACCCGACGAAAGGCTGGCGGAGGCACCAATGAGGGTGCAGAAATCCTTCCAGAATTTTGACGCGAACAGTGGGCCCCTGTCTGTGATTATGTCTGTGGGTAGACTGTGGATCCAGAACACGTGTTGTCCCGCTCGCTCCGCGGTCTCCCGTGCAGACGGCAGCGGTACCAGGTGACACGCCTTAGAAAACCGGTCCACCATGACCAGTATGACCGTGTTTCCACGAGAGGCCGGTAGTCCCGTGATGAAGTCCACGGAGACGTGTGACCAGGGTCGAGAAGGTATGGGGAGGGGGTGGAGCAGTCCCATGGGCTTGGTCCAGGGAGACTCGTGGCGTGCACATGTAGCGCAGGCCGCTACAAAGCTAGCGGCGTCGGCGTCAACCGAGGGCCACCAGAATCTTCACCGCAGAAAATGAGCGTCCGAGCGGTCCCGGGGTGTGCCGTCAGGTTGGACGCGTGAGCCCACGTGAGGACTCGTGAGCGCACTGACGTTGGCACGTAGAGCCGGTGGGGTGGACACGACTCCGGAGCAGGTTCGGAACGCAGGGCTCGCGGACGACCGCCTCGATACCCCACTGCACCGGTGCCACGATGCGAGAGGAGGGGATGATGGGCTCCGGGATGGGGTCGTGCTCAGGCGGGTCGAACACTCGGGAGAGCACGTCCGGCTTCCCCTTCTTTGACCCCGGGCGGTAGGACAGCACGGAATTGAAGCGATTGAAGAACAGCGCCCATCTTGCTTGGCGCGAGTTGAGGCGCTTGGCGCTCTGAATGTAGGCCAGGTTCTTATGGTCCTTCCACACGATGAATGGTTGGGCGGAACCTTCCAGCCAATGCCGCTACTCCTCCAGAGCCAGCTTGACGGCTAGGAGTTCCCGATTACCGATGTCGTAGTTAATCTCCGCGGACGATAGGCGGCACGAAAAGAAGGCGCAAGGGTGCAGCACTCCATCCCCTGGGCAGACTTGGGAGAGCACTGTCCCCACACCCACATCCGACGCGTCCACCTCCACAATGAACGGGAGCGTGGGATCTGGAAACAGCAGCACTGGTGCAGACGTAAAGGTGAAGTTCCGGCCCTGCCCCTATGGCGTAGGCCGGTTTATATAGGGCCCGTAATTGCCCTGATTGGGCGCCCGGAGCACGGGTAAGTGGATTATTAGTCCCCCATGCACCTATAAGTGGGTAATAGGCAGGTGTCCCAATCAGGGCGGAAAGGATCGCCATACATACAGCCCTTACAAAATTAAATTTCTCATGATCCCGCAGCCTCAATTTACGCTACCATTACTATACCGATGACATCCAAATCTGTATCCACGGAGAGCCATCTATCATCGTGCGTTTAGTCCTTGCATTTCATCCTCACTGCCAATGGTGAAAGCCTGGCTCGATTCAAATTCCCTAAAACTAAATGGCGACAAAGCAGACGTTTTGCTTGTCTGAACCCCACACCAATTGTTCATGGCTGAACATGTCCGTTTTATGGTTCACGACAAGACCATGGAAGTTGCGAAGACAGTCCGGACTCTAGGAGTGATTCTTGATTCCTCACTCAGCTTTGAGACACGCATCAACAAGGTGACGAAGGTAGCCTATTTCCATCTCAGAAATATCGACAGACTGCACAACATCTTGTCATCCTCCGACGCTAAGAAGCTACTACACATCTTCATCTGTTCACGAATAGATTATTGCAAATGCTCTACACCCTAGCATTCCTGCCTACCTGAGCAATCTCCTCAAACGTGTGCAGAATGTGGTGTTTAGAGTCTTCACCCGCATTCCCATCCACGATCACCTATTTCCAGTGTTGGCATCGCTCCACTGGTTACCAGTTAAATACAAGATTGAATTCAAAATCTTCTCACCTACAAGGCTCTCAATGGCGTTGCTCCGTCATACATCCTACTTCAGGCACCCGCCTCAAAACGACAAATTCAATCCTCCAATACGGGTTTGCTGCATTTTCCAAAATGCGCCTCCGTTTGATGGGTGACAGAGCCTTCTCGCACGCTGCTCCCAGACTCCAGAACTCCCTTCCATTGTAAATTCGATCGGCTGAGTCCCAGGCATCTTTAAAACCCGTCTCAAGACTCACTTTTTCCGTAAGGCTTTTAAATCATCTGGCATGGACTGTTGATGCTGCTCATTGCCGTATCCTTGGATGATGGTGCGCTGTTGACCTGTGCCTGCTCAGAAACAGTTATTCCTTCCTTTATTTGTTTCAACAATTATTTTAATTGTAATTGATGTCTTTCACTGATTTATGGTCATTATTTTACGTAATTCATCTATTCTGATTCCGTTAAAGACACGTTCTCTTCACAGCTCTATGCAGTTGCTGTGATCCTCACGTAAAAGACAATTTAGAAATACAAATAGTATTATTCCGGTGATGGATTGGCGTCCCGTCGTCGGGTGTATTCCTGCCTTACGCCCTGTGTTTCCGGGATAGGCGCCGGCTCACCATGACCCTATATAGGATTAAGCGGTTTCAGATAATGATATGAGATGAGATAGTATTATTATTATTAAAGCAAATGGGATTCCGATAATAAAGTTACTATTTATTTAAAAAAAATATATAGAAGGTTTCAATAAAAAAATTAGCTTCGGTGGAGAAGGGAAGAGGCTCGTGGTTGGCCAACAGGAAACGATTCACTGGGAGCATGGTCAGGGCTGCGGGAGAGACGCGCACGGCAATAGCGCCACTAGAGTCCGATTCATTCATTATTAACACACGCTTACTCCTGTACAGGGTTGTGGGGGCCCAGATCCGATCCCAACTGACGGAAGGCACGAGGCGTGGGAATACCAAGCATGTGACGCCAGTACATCGTAGGGTACACTTTTGGGGACAATTTACTCAGCAGGCAAATTAACCGAGGCAGCATCGTGTCTTTGGACGGTGGGAGGGAACCGTAGTACCTGGTAAAAATCCACGTAGGAAGAGGGAGAGAACACGCAAACTCTATCCAGAGAGGCACCCGAGCCGGGAATTGATCTCGGCGACTTGTTGCTGAGAGGCGACTCACTGTGCCACCGTATCGAATATTTGTTCTTAATTTCTAGATTCCCTTAGCAGTCCAACGACTTCTACAGCCGGAGATTCATCCGAAGGTACGGATAACACAAAATGGACGGATACAACCCAGGAGATCAATGGCGAGTACATAACGGCATCTGCACTACACTCTGATCAGTTTGATGTTCAGTACGACCAGCCGAGATCGACCCACTGTGTTATGAAGGTCACCCACGCACGGTGAACATCTGTACCAATAATAATAATTGCACTTCCAGAGCGCTTTTCACTCGAGGGTCACAAAGCGCTGCACAGAGCTGCGACGAGAACGGCACGTCAACAACAACGACATAAGAACAGAAAATCAGCAAGAACAACGCTTTTTTTGTTACAAATCTGAGCTGTGGAGAGAGCAGCATGTCAACAACAATGACAACATCAGGACAGTTCAACTGAAAGTCAAATAATGGCAATAACTTATAGAAGGACGTAAAATAAGCGATAAAAAAATCAACAAACAAGGAAGGAATAAAAATTCCCGAGCAGGCGCAGGTCGGCAGCGAGCCATCATCCTGCATGACAACAGTGAGCCACATTAACAGTGCTAGCCAGAGAACTTGAAAGCCTTACAGAATACGTGAGTGTTGAGACCAGATTTTGAAGATGCCCAGGAACTCAGCTGATCGATCTGAAATGGAAGGGCGTTTCAGAGTCTGGGAGCAGCGCGCGAGAAGGCTCTGTCACTCATCGAATGGAGGTGCGATCTGGGCACATGCAGTGAGCCAGTATTGGAGGATCGAAGTTGCCGTGTTGAGGAGGGTGCCGAAAGTAGGTCACGGATTTATGACGAAGCAGCTCCAGTGAGACTCTTATAGGTGAGAATGTGGTTCTTGAATTAAATCCTGTATATCACCGGTAACCAGGGGAGGAACACCAGGACTGGGGATATGATCGTGGATGGGTGTGCGACTGAGGACTCTAGCAGCTGCATTCTGCACACGTTGAAGATGGTTGATCAGGTAGGCAGGGGTGCCAGGGAGCAGTGCATTGCAGTAATCGATTCGTGAAGATATCAAGTAATGTATTAGCTTCTCGACATCAGAGGGTGTAGCACAGTCTGGCTATATTTCTGAGATGGAAATAGGCTATCTTCGTCACATTGTTGATGTGTGTCTCTAAACGGAGTGAGGAATCAAGAGTTACACCTAGACTGTGGACTGCCCTTGCAACTTCAATAGTCAGGTCGTAAAGCATCAATTGGATAGGTTCAGCCTTGAATAATTGGTGAGGGGTTCGACATCAAAACTTCTGTTTTATCGCCATTTACTTTTGGGAAATTTGTATTGAGCCAGGCCTTTACAATTGACAGTCAGGACGACATGCAAAGACCAAACGCATTGATGGATGGCTTTGCATGGACAAAGATTTGGCTGTCATCGGCATGGCAATGGTAGCTGAGATTGAGGCTGCGCAGGATATGGCCAAGTGGTTGTATGTAGATGCCGAAGAGGAGTGGGCCGAGAACTGAACCCTAAGGAACTCCAGACAAAACAGAATGGATCTGTGAATTTTTCCCTCCGAAGCTGATGAACTGCTTCTGGTCGGAGAAGTAGGAACTCAGCCAATGCAGGGCACAGCCAGAAATCCCTATACCCTCCAGTCGCTCAAGCAGGATTAGGTGGTCATCGGTATCAAAGGCAGCACTCAGGTCCAGGAGGATAAGAATACTTGGCAAGCCTTCAATCAGCAGCGACGAGGAGATCATTAAGCAAAGTGAGTTATGAAAGAGATTGGTAATGAAAGTGGCAAAGAATTTTACATTTGCCCAGATGATTTTTGATGGGAAAGGAGTCCAGGGAGAAGTTTGTGGGCCGAGATCTGGTAACTAATGAAGACACATCGAATTCCGTTAACTCGGAAAATTCAAGAAGTTTTGAGGTCAAGGCAAGTGGACGAACATTTATATCTCATCTCATTGTCAGAAACCGCTTAATCCTGTACAGGGTCGCGGTGAGCCGGAGCCTATCCCGGCAGACACAGGGCGCAAGGCAGGGATATACACACGATGGTACGCCAGTCCATCACGGAGCACTGTGGGAATTTTAGTCTGCAAGCCAATTAACCTATGCAGCAGCATGTTTTTTTGGACTGTGGGAGGAAACACACACGGACACGGGGAGAACATGCAAACTCCACACAGAAAGGCACCCGAGCCGAAATTGGAACCCGGAACCTTCTTGCTGTGAGGCGATAGCGCTACCCACTGGGCCACCGTGCCGCCAGAGGAACATTTATTGAGGTATTGATTGGTGGTTGAGGCTGTTAAGAGATACGGTGGGCTTCAGATTTTTCAGAGAAAAAATTTATCAACTAATCTGCCCGATCTTTATTCGTGAATAGAGGTAAGGGTGACTGGTTGGACGAAGGATCCGGTTAATGGTCGAGACAAGAATAATGGGTTTGTCGCAGGTATCAGCCATAACAATGGAAAAACGGTTGCTAGGGGCACAGCCAAGTGCCTTCCGGTAGCGGTTGAGCTGTTCCTTAAAGATTTGGGCATGAATGGTGAGGCCAGATTTTCTCCAAGTCCATTCAGCCCTGGTGCCTTTCTGTGTGGAGTTTGCATGCTCTCCCCGTGTCCGCGTGGGTTTTCGCCGGGCACTCCGGTTTCCTCCCACAGTCCAAAAGCATGCTGCTGCATATGTTAATTGGCTCGCAAGCTAAATTGCCCCGCAGTGCCCGGCGATGGACTGGCGTCCCATCGTCGGTATATCCTTGCCTTGCGCCCTGTGTCTGCCGGGATAGGCTCCGGCTCACCGTGACCCTGTATAGGACTAAGCGGTTTCAGACAATGAGATGAGATGAGACATTCAGCCCTGCGTGCATTCGCCTTGAGATCCTGGAGTTTAGCAGTATAACAAGGGGATAGTTGTCTGCCAGAGATATAGCAATATTTGAATGGGGCCAAATCATATCGTATGCTGTATAGCAGGCTGTTGTAAGTTTCTACTATCGCATCAGAGGCAGAGTGAGTCGAGGCACAGATGGATGAACTATTGATTGCAAAAGTGAATACGTATGGAGTGAGGGCGTTAAGGTTTCAAAATTGGATTTGGCACATGGCGGGCGGCGCGGTGGCGCAGTGGTTAGCGCTGACGCCTCACAGCAAGAAGGTCCCGGGTTCAAGTCTCTCGGCTCCAGGTGCCTTTCTGTGTGGAGTTTGCATGCTCTCCCCGTGTCCGCGTGGGTTTTCGCCGGGTACTCCGGTTTCCTCCCACAGTCCAAAAGCATGCTCCTGGATAGGTTGATTGGCTCGCAGACTAAAATTGTCCCGCAATGCCTGGCGATGGACCGGCGTCCCGTCGTCGGGTGTATTCCTGCCTTACGCCCTGTGTTTCCGGGATAGGCTCCGGCTCACCGTGACCCTATATAGGATTAAGCGGTTTCAAATGATGAGATGAGATGAGATTTGGCACATGGCGATGGAAACAGGAGATAAAACTACACAGCAGAGTCATCAAACAGACCAGGATCAGTGACAGACAGGTTGGTTACCGATATGCTCCATGAGCAATCCAAGTCGAGAGTGTGGCCGCATCTGTGAGTGTCACATGTTGAGTGAAGTCAAGTGAGGTAAGAGTGGCCATGAGATCCATTGCAAGAGGGCCCTTTAGAGAGTCAACATGGATGTTACAATCGCTAAGAATCAGGATCCTTTCTTAACTGGAGCACAGCTTATAAAGCAGCTCAGACAGTTCATTAACTAAGTGGAGGCTCCAGGTGGGTGGTAGAGCAGCACCAGCTTCACATGTTGAATCGACCTCCAATCCAGACACATGCTCGAATGAATTGAAGGTCGAGGATGGAATCGGTTGGATGTCGGCCGTAAAACGGTGGAGAACTGCAAGGCTGCCACTGTGGCCATGAGAACGAGCCTTCTGATGGAGGCAAAGTCCCGTAGTAGAGCCTGATTCAATGTGAGAAAATAATCTTGATGGTGCCAGCTCTCTGTTAGGCAGAGCAAGTCCATAGTGTTATCTGAGATCAGCTCAACGATGAGTGGGGCTTTGCCAGTGTTCAGAGAGTGCATGTTGAGCAGGGCAAAGTGAGTTTCTGTTGCAGGCAATGTGCGTGCTGAAAGACGTGAACTAACCAGCTGCAAAAGGTCGAACTTGTTGTTTCCTCGGCAGCTAATATGTAGGGCTTAATACAGGGATAGGTGGTAGGGAAATCAATTGTAGGCAGATTAATGGGCTTTTCGTTGCCAGCACCCCAATGGATGTAATGAGGGCATCGAAGTATCATCAGCTCATGGCAAATGGCCAGAAGGTTTTGGGTACAAGGAAGTGATGTAGGAATCAAGCACTTTAGAGCCGCACGAGTGTAGATGATCATATTGAACAGGGACCGCAGCCCACCACGGGAGACACAGGTCGCAAGGAAGGACCACACCCAGGATGCGACGCCAAGACACCACGGGGCACCTCCGCTGGTGTAATATGCTCAGCAAGCCAATCAACCCATGGGGCGGCATGTTCCTGAATGGCGGGAGGAATGGAAAAAGAGTCACAGGAGGGTTAAGTGAATGCGAATGAGGTGAGGTAGGTGAGGGTGAGCTTGGAACTTCGCTGCGTGGTTCGATGCATGAACTCATTGGGCAGCGGCGACTACTGCAGCTCCTGCAAGGTGGAGGCAACCCAGCTACTGTGGAAGGCAAGGCTGAGGCTTCACTCGCTCCCTCAATACGGAAGGCCCCATGGGTTTAAGTGTAAAATATAGCCATTATAAACAATTAACAAAAACAAGCATTCAAAGGAATATAAGTAAAACGAAGGTAACAAGGATATTGTGATTGAGGCTGCTTCGAATACACTCAGAAGTAGTCGTAAAACCCTCATGTTGCCAGGGCAACGTGTACTACTGATGTAGGTTCGTCACGGCTAGATGTATTATGAAAATCTCTCTCTACAGCTGCTGTTTCGAGATCGCTCCCCCTCTCTCCTTCGCGATGTTTCGCCTCGCACGTTGCAGGCATCGTCAGGGTTCTGAATAGCCTATGTGGGTCTATGGAAGATATTTAACGTTGATATTTATGGGCATATCTAACACTGAAGTATATGAGGAGATTTAACATTGCAGTCTGTGGGGGGATATAACATTTGAGTCTATCGGAGAATTTAACATTAGAGTCTATGGGAGGACTTAACATCGAAGCCTATGGGGAGATTTGATATCGGAGTCTATGAGGGGGGGGGGGGGTTAACATTGGAGTCTATGGGAGGATTTTACATTTGAGTCTATAGAAAGATTTAACATTGAAGGATCAGAACCCAGTACCCTGAGTGTAGACATACATACACACACACAAACACTTACACCATTATATATTATATATAGATGAATGATTCACACAATTGCTGGCTCCCTTTACAAATAGCTTATGGACCCAGATAGACATTGATCTAATCTCGTCTGCTTGGATCACAGTCCACACACAGTCGTATCGTGCACTGCTCAATATTGACTTGATAATGGATTTATATTTTACAGTATTGAACCTGCTCTACCTGCTACTCCTATTGGCAGTCCCCGTTGCCGTGGCTGTGTCGGTCGTGATTCTAAGAAGAGGGTGCAGTGCCAAGCCAACAACAATCCGGTAGTGAGACCTCTTCTTTTACTGTCTCACAGTCGTCTGTGTGAACAGCACAGCCCGGCGGAGTGACCTTGGCGCCCTGGGCAAAATTCAATGATGACATTTCTCCACAAACCAGTCACCCACCAGTTAAAATGCACTGAATGTCACCCACTCAAGTCGATTACTGTGACATCTAATGCTTTTTAATCAGTGGGAGGGTGAGTGGGTGGGTCGCTGGATGCGAGCCAGTGAGTAGTGGGTGGGAGCTTAGGTTTTTGCTGGGTACTCCGGTTTTCTCCCAGCGTCCAAAAGCATGCTGCTGCCTGGGCTAATTAGCCCGTTGAGTAAATTGTACCCAAAAAAGTGTGCCCTGCGATGTACTGGCGTCACATCATGGGTATAGCCCCACCTTGTGCTTTATGTCTACCAGAATAGCTTCCAACCCCCCGCGACCCTGTACACGATTAAGTGGCTACTGATACTGAACTGATTATGGTTGAAGGTTCATATCTGTACAAGTTGGTGTTGTGAGTTTTAGTCGTGCAATCTTGCATGTTAGTTTTATCTTTAATGTATGCGGTTGGATTTCATTCACGCACAGATAGTTGCTGTACGTTTCTTTGCCCTTGTATTGTATGTGTTGTTGTTACATTGGTCAGTTCGGACGCGTATTGCGTGGCAAAAATCCCACATCTAGAGCTTGCAAGCTCACTGGGTATTCTCTGCTGTAATAATAAACATCTACCATCAACATCTCTCTCTATTATACAGGACTATTCCGGAACAGGATTATGTCGACGCAAGTCCATTCTCTCCACCTGATGTCACTGTTGACAAGCGGACTGAACCGGTAATGGGAACTCCTCTGTCCATGATCATTAATAATAAGAATGCACTTTTGCGAATTGCTTTAAAAAGCTGTTCTTGATCTGGAGAGCCCTGGTTGGATTGAACATTGGAGTCTTTGGGAGAATTTAAGATTGATGTTTATTGGATGACTTAACATTGGAGGCAAGAAGGATTTATCATTGAAGTCTATGGGATGATTGAACATTTAAGTCTACGGAGGATTTAACGTTGACGTCTATGGGAAGATTTAACATTGCAGTCTATAGGAGGATGTAATCTAGATATCTATGAGCGTGTTTAATATTGAGGTCTAAGGGAGGATTTTCGAAGGAACGCTTTGGACTCAAATGAATACAGTGTGCTCATTCACTCGCCTGCTCACACACTCACCCACCCACCCACTCACACACTACCCCCTCACCCACTCACCCACGCACTCCCCTACTCAGTCACTCACTCACCCACCCACTCATCCGCTCACTCAATCCACGCACTCATCATGCAGTCACGTGACGCAGCTACTCAAGTGGTCCTGATCTCAAGCTGTGTTTCAACAGTCGCCCGCCGTCACGTGTCCAATGGACGCCGCTGCGGTCACGCAGACGCCTGATCTCTACGCTGTCGTGGGGCCCAAAACCAAGTCGTACCGCAAGGCAAAGCATCCCCGAAACTCCACAGATGCCAAAGTTCCCACGCCGGATGAGCGGGGCACTGCCAGTGGCCCTCTGTACAGCGTAGTGATCAAGGCCTCTTCACCGTACAATGACGAGACCGGCCTCTATTCAACGGTGCTGCCCCAACGAAATTAGCAGGAGATCAGCGTGGTTCCTATCTGGAACACTTTCTCCTGTCTCTAGCACTGGCTCCTATCTCTAACGCTGGCTCCTACCTTGAACGCTGGCTCGTATCTCTAACACTGGCTCTGGCTCCTATCTCTAACATTGGCTCCTGTCTCCAACGTTGGCTCCTCTATTTGCCCCTATCAGGGTGTCGATGCAGTGCCAATATCCGTGCCTCCTCAAAGACAGCGTCCTACCCATAACAGTTTGATTCCCGCCTCGGGCGCCTTTATCTGAAGCAGAGTTTGCATATTCTCCCCAACCCCCC
>JAZEWT010000005.1:165483-179214 GCA_036362905.1 Mordacia mordax
TCTCAACCAAAGACTGCCCCGCCTTGCTCCGCGCCTGCTCAAATACTCCCGCTGCCCGGACGTACCGCCCCTTTTAACGGCCGTCTCTCTCCACCAATCAGCGCCGCCTTCCCTAGTCTCCAAGCATTGGGTCCTTCTACCAACCAATCCTCGTCGTTGTAAACAGCCGGCGCCGGACTGTCTAGGGAATCGGCCAATCCTGACTCGTCAACACCTAGCGCCAGCTGTCTGGCCCTGCAATGCATGCCGGTTGGATGGCCCCCTCCGGCCGGCAACTCGCCGGGACACAATTGTCTGCAGCTTTAACGTTCCGGGGAAGTTATTCTCTCCCCGGCAGAACTTGTAGGTGGACCCGGCGCCCCCTAGGCCAAATTCCAGCTAACGAAGGAACCACGAACCAACCTGTTCTACTAACAGGGTTCATGACAAAACCTCCGTCGCTGGGGCCGAGTCCATCGTCGTTCTGCTACCCACCGAACCCCGTGTCGTGCGGACACTCCGTCAGTGTGAAACAATATGCTGTTGTCAAATGTCCGCTCTAACAACGGATGCGCGCAGGCATCTAGTGGTTGAGTGCGATTGTGGTGGTTGCCTGTGTGTCTGTGTGGCATAAAATACTTTCCGAGGTGGGGGGGGGGTTACAAGGGGAACATAACGAAAACACAGCCAGCGTCCCTGGTGGTTCCGAGGCCCACCAAGTGGGCCTCCACAATACTGAAGTGAACATGGACGGATTGAGATAAATATTCACACAGAGAGCAATACAGACCCAGAAGCATGAAGCGATCCCCCTCCCCGCTCCATATCCTTCCTCATCATCTCATTGTCAGAACCGCTTAATTCTGTACAGGGTCGCGGTGAGCCGGAGCCTATCCCGGCAGACAGAGGGCGTAAGGCAGGGATATGCCTACGGTGGGACGCCAGTCTATTACCGGACACTGAGAGTAATTTAGTCTCATCTCATTATCTGAAACCGCTTAATCCTATATCGGGTCACGGTGAGCCGGAGCATAACCCGGAAACACAGGGCGTAAGGCAGGAATACACCCGACGACGGGACGCCAGTCCATCGCCGGTCATGCGGGACAATTTTAGTCTGCGAGCCAATCAACCTATCCAGGAACATGCTTTTGGACTGTGGGAGGAAACCGGAGAACCCGGCGAAAACCCACGCGGACACGGGGAGAGAACTCGCAAACTCCACACAGAAAGGCATCCGAGCCGAGAGATTCGAACCCGGGACCTTCTTGCTGTGAGGCGACAGCGCCGCCAACTGGGCCACCATCGCGCCGCCAACTGGGCCACCATCGCGCCGCCAACTGGGCCACCATCGCGCCGCCCACTGGGCCACCGCGCCGCCCCAGCCCGGCTCCGTTATTCGACGCGACAGCAGCAGCAGTGGCTGCTGCCGTTATTCGAGTTCGTCAACCCTGCCAGCCCCGACCCCCGGCCTCGGAACTGGTGAGAGTCCGTGGTCTTTGTCCTTCGCTGTCCGAGGGGACGGAGGAGGAGGGGATGAGACTGAGGAGGAGGAGGAGGAGGAGAAATGAGGAGGAGGAGGAGGAGGAGGGGAAATGAGGCCATCCCTCCCGTGCATGGCTCCCGCGCCATTTCGAGGGGGAAACACCTTTGAGCGGGACGGAGCACCTGGGGGGTCCTGATGATGATGGCGAGAGAGAGGAGGGGTACAGAGAGATAGACCGAGAGATATAGGGAGGAAGATGTCGAGGGATCGGGCGGCGCGGTGGTGGCTGCTGCCTCACAGTTAATATATCCCGGAATACACCCGGCGATGGACTGGCGTCCCGTCGTCGGGTGTATTCCTGCTTTACGCCGTGTTTCCGGGTTATGCTCCGGCTCACCGTGACCCTATATAGGATTAAGCGGTTTCAGATAATGAGATGAGATGAGAGGTTTCAGATAATGAGATGAGATGAGATAATGAGATGACGTTCCCCGCACCGCTGTATTTCCTCCCATAATAATCGCACTTCTGGAGCGCCTTTCACCAGAGGGTCACAAAGCGCTGCACAGAGCCATGGAGAGAACGGCTTGTCAGCAACAACAATGACATAAGAACAGCGAAGCAGCAACAATAACGTTTAATTTGGGTGGGGGGGGGGGCGGTGTTGTTACAAACCTGAGCTGTGGAGAAAACGGCATGTCGTCAGGACAGTTAAACTCAAAGTAATGATAGCTTTAATGTATATAAGGACATAAAATAAGCGATATGAAATAATTGTTCAACAATCAAGGAAAGAATAAATGTTCCCGAGCAGGCGCAGGTCGGCAGCGAGCCATCATCCCGGCACGACAACGGTAAGCCGCATTAACAGTCCTCGCCAGAGGACTTGAAAGCGTTACGTAGTGTTAAGTTCGTGTTGTCGCCAGCTAACCTGCCTTTCCTCTTCCCGTCTCTGTAGATTATGCGTTCTGCAGTGAAAATTGCCCTTTACTTCATCAACAGTATCGCCGTCTTTTTCAGTGAGTAACATTGACACCAGCGTCCACACCTAATACTTCCCGCTGTATACATTACCATAAAGGATTGTCACCGTTTGTACCTGGGGAGGGGGGGTGTCAAGTGATTAGCGCTGCTGCCTAACAGCAAGAAGGAGACCCCGGGTTCGATTCCCCTATCTGTGTGGAGCTTGCGAGTTCTCTCTTCTCGTGCTCAGGTGGGATTTTGCCCGGTACTCTGTTTTCCTCCCACCATCCAGAGGTACGCTATTGCCTAGGATAATTGCTGCTGAGTAAATGATTGCCTCCAAAAAGTGTGCCTCGCCATGAACTTGCTCACATGCTGGGTGTTCGCCCGCCTTGCGCCCTCTGTCAGCCGGGATAGGCTCCGCCACCCCCCCCCCCGCGCCCTTGTACAGATTTAATCGAGAGTTGATAATGATGATGAACAGTTGTTTACCGAAGAGGGGTAAGAAAGTTACAATGTTTCAGGGTACCTGGGCCAATTTAGTCAACAGGACAGTTAACAGTGGCAGCAGCAGTATGAGCGTGTCTTTGGACTGTGGGAGGAAACTGGAATACCCGGCCAAACCACACGCAGACAGAGAGACGGGAGAGCGAGAGAGAGAGACGCAAACTCCACACAGACCTGGCGTTGGCCTGGAATCGAACCCAGGACCTTCTTGCTGTGAGACGGCAGTGCTACTCTGTGCTTTTAAATCATTGTGTGCGTATAGATAGCTAATGGTTATTGTTTATTATAACAACAGGAAATACCCAGAGAGCTTGCAAGCTCTGGATGCGGGATTCCTGCGACCCAATCAACGTTTGAACTGATACCAAGAGCGATCATTGAATTTGATCTGGGGCTCCATAATCACTGATACCTACTCCTTGTTGTGTGTACGTGTGTTATTCGTGTTGTTTGTGTGTTTACTGTGTTGTTTGTGTATTGATTGTGTTGTGTGTGTGTTGCCTGTGCGCTGTGGCTCCCCATCCCAGGCCCTCCTGGAGCGATGTCTTTAAAAGTGACGACGCAGTCTCGGGTCACCGTCAGGGAGGGAGAAGCCTTTGCGCTCCGCTGTGACGTCACAACGACGCACACCGATGCCACCGATGTGAAATGGTTGTTTAAGGAGAATGGCCCGGTACGCGGCCCGTGCGTTTAATCTGTGGGTATATTTTAACATATTTGTAACGGCAAAAAAATTTAACCGCAGATTCAACAGCTCGACCCGACGTATTGATGCATTGATATTTGTGTCGTCCTGAGCTGATTGCCTTTTGGTTAACACTAAGACTAGGCTCTTTTGAAAGTCGTTTCTGGTGCTTAACACTGATAAGACTGGATCTAACACTGAAACTTGGTTCTAAGGAAGGCCGTCTCTGATGTCTAACACTGGTGAGATGAGGTCTAACACTGATACTTGGTTATAAATAAAGCCGTCACTGGTGTCCAACACTGATGAGACTGGGTCTAACACTGAGACTAGACTCTAAAGAAAGCCATCTATGGTGTCTAATGCTCGTGAGACTGGGTCTACCACTGAGAATAGGCTCTAAAGAACACTGTTTCTGGTGTATAACACTGGCGAGACAAAGTCTAACACTGAGACTAGGCTCTAAAGAAAGCCATTAATATACAGGATACAGTTGCGTTATAGGTACTTTTTTGCCAGTGTACATATATATAATTACCTGGCAATTATGCAGGTGTTAAGATCTTAACACCTGCATAATCGCCAGATACGGTAAAACCGGTTGTAATCTTATATACAGTGGCGTGTTGGCGCCAGCTAATAATGTAGCTTTGCTCCCCCCCACGATGCAGAAGCACGTTTCCTCGTGCCTCTGAGTTATCGCTCAGAACGAGTCTCATCCAAATTGAATGAATATGTGCAACGCATTATGAACTTGTAGTTTATTGCCATTTATTCATGAATCTGATTGCTCTCTTAATCACCGCTAAAAATTCGGAACCTTGACGGTCTTCTCTCGATCTTTCCAGGTCTGCTGGATTAACAACTTAAAGTTCCAGGCCTGCTCCCAAAAATACAAAGACCGCTACGAATGGATCGGAAATGTGAAGAGCGGTAACATGTCAATCATAATTACGAATGCAAGGGTCAACGATTCTGGGACATACACTTGCAAAGTCAACAACGTAATGGAGGAACCGTCTGAAAACAGCGCAGATGTACTCGTAACTGTTCAGAGTAAGTACCTTGGTCGTAAAGCTCCCACACTGTTGACTCCTGTCTCTAACACTCGCTCATTTCTCTAACAATCACTCATTTCTCTAACACTGTAACTCCTGTAAAAAAAGAGAAAAGGTTTTTACCATATCTGGTGATTATACAGGTGTTAAAAATTTTAAACACCAAAATAGACACCTTTCACAAAGTGTCTAGTTTGCAAAAGCCAAACATATTTGTGGCAAAATATGCAAACGATTTAAAAAAAAAATATGCATTACCCTTTAAACTGATTGGCCTACACCAGACAAGGCTTTCTTTAGAGCCTGATTGTCAGTGTTAGCCAGATGTTGCCAAAAGGCAGTCATCTCAGAACAATGCAATATCAATGTTTTAGTAGCTCAGGTCAAGCTGTTTATGCTATGAGTACTTTTGCCAGATCTATTTTAAGATCGTAACACCTGCATGATTGCCAGAAAAGGTAAAAACCTTTTCTTTTTTTTACACATGTACACTGGCAAAAGTACGCAAAACTGTGACTCGTATCTTTAACACTGACTCCTACCTCTAACACTGTGACTCAGATTCTAACACTGACTCCCACGCTATGGGTACTTTTTTGCCAGTATACATATATAAGATTACAACAGGTTTTACCGTATCTGGCAATTATACAGGTGTTAAGATCCCAAACACCATAATAGACACATTTTACAATGCTCCCCCTCTCGCGCCTTCCAGATGACATCATGCATAGTCACGTGTTACAATGAGTCACGTACCACGGGACAATGAGTAAACAACAGGAGCTCGCCAACAGGGGATTACGTAAATCAACAACCCGAGTTGGATGGATCACGGGTCTCGCAATCGCACTGTCCGCTCATAAACTCTTAACTCCACAGGTGTAAGGGCTCTGAGCGTGGGCAATGCGGTGGCTGTGCAGTGAGCAGGGCTGTCACCTCACAGCAAGAAGAAACCGGGTTCGATTCCCGGCTCGAGTGCCTTTCTCTATCGAGTTTGCGAGTCCTCTCTCTTCCCATGTTCGCGTAGGTTTTCGTCGGGTACTCCAATTTCCTCCCACCGTCCAAAGACACGCTGCCCTCTAGGTTCATCGTCCTGTTGAATGAATTTCCCCCAGTGCCCTGCAATGTACTGACGTCACATACTGGGTATGGCCCCGCCTTACATCCTCTGTATGCCGAGATAAGCTCTGGTCCCCCGCGACCCCGTACACGATTAAGCGGGTATTGATAACGGTGATGATGAGAGCCTCTCTGCTCTATCCATTCCTGAAACTGGTGCAATGGAGAAGGACATGACTTGTGGCTCTTTTTACATCCGATGTCTTCCTTTTTCAACCCGACAATGTTACTGACTCAGTGTTACGATTCTGCTCAATCTATGGGCAGTGTAAGTCTGTGAGCAGTGTGAGTCTATCGGCTTTACTCAACACATGACATCTGCCACTCACAGATGTGGCCATACTCTCGACTTGGTTTGCTCCTGGGACATATCGGTAACCAACCTGTCCGTCAATGATCCTGGTGTGTATAATCATTCCGCTGTGTGGTTTGATCTTCAAGTACCACCTCCCATTTCCTTCACCAAGCCACAAATCCAATTTCGAAACCTTAGTGTCCTCACTCCAGACATATTCGCCGCCGCAACCAATAGTACTTCACTCTCCGCCTCGGCTCACTCTGCCTCTATTGCGACAGCAGAATTTTACAACAACGTGCTATTAAGCATACGTGATGATTTGGCCCCATTAAAATCACGCTATGTTTCAGACATAAAACCACCCCCCTGGTATACTGCTGAACTCCGGGATCTCAAAGCGAATGCACACAGGGCTGAACGGACTTGGAGAAAATCTGGCCTCACCGTTCATGGTCAAATTTTAAAGGAATAGCTCATCCACTACCGGAAGGCACTTGACTGTGCCCATATCAGCCATCTTTACAGCATTCCGGCTGATACCTGTGGCAAGCCCAAGATTCTTTTCTTGACCATTGATCAACTCCTTGGTCCAACCAGTCACTCACTCTCACCTTCCTTCACTAATAAAGATCAGGCGGATCAGTTGATTCAGTTTTTCTCAGAAAAAAACTGAAGCCCATCGTATCTCTACTCAGCCTCAATCACCAACCAATACCTCAATAATTCTTCCTCCACCTTCCTTGACCTCAAAACTCCTGAAATTTTCGGAATTAACGGAATCCGAGGTCTCCTCTTTAGGTACCAGATCCTGGCCCACAAGCTGCTCCCTGGATCCTTTCCCATCCAAAATCATCCGGGCAAATTTCAAATTTCTTGCCTCGTTCATCACTAATCTGTTTAATAACTCACTTCACTCTGGTATCGTTCCCCCACTGTTCAAATGTGCTGCAGTTACTCCCCTGCTTAAAAAAACCTGGCCTCGATTGCAATATCCCTGATCATTATCGTCCCATCTCAAATCTACCACTCATCTCTAAAGTCCTTGAACGTGCCTTAGCCGCAAAACTGCAGAAACACCTGCTTAATAATGACCTCCTCGATCCCTTCCAATCTGGGTTCAGATTCGGCCATAGAACTGAAACTGCTCTGGTAAAAGTAGTTGATGACCTACTCATCGCTGCTGATGAAGGTTTGCCAAGTATTCTTGTCCTTCGGGACCTGAGCACTGCTTTACATACCATTGACTATTTGATCTTACTTGAGCGACTTGAGGGTATCGGGGTCTCTGGCAGTACCCTGCATTGGCTGAGCTCCTACCTGTCCAACCGGAAACAGTTTGTCAACCTCAGAGGACAAAACTCTGAGATTCATCCTGTTTTGTCTAGAGTTCCTCAGGGTTCAGTTCTGGGCCCACTCCTCTTCAGGCATCTACCTACAACCTCTTGGCCATATCCTGCACAGCCTCAATCTCAGCTAGCATTGCTATGCCAATGACATTCAAATCTATGATGATTGCTTCGAAAAGCTGCTCTCTCGATGCCTCTCTCTCCCGAGAGAGCAGCTTTTCGAAGCAATCATCATGCATCGAGCCGTGAAAACCTACATCATTACATTCAAATCTATATCCACACAAAGTCATCCATCAATGCATCTGGTCGTTGTATGTCATCCTCGCTGTCAACTGTGAAGGCCTGACTCAAGTCAAATTTTCTAAAACGAAATGGAGGCAGGACAGAAGTTTTGCTTGTTGGAACTCGCACTAATTGTTCAAGGCTGAATCAATCCAATTGAGGCTTGACGACCAGACAATTGAAATTGCTAAGGCAGTCCAGAGCTTAAGGTGTCCTTGAGTGCCAAGAAAGGCGCCTTTAAATAAAATGTATTATTATTATTAAGTGTGACTCTTGATTCCTCACTCACCTTCGAGACACACATCAATGAGGTGACGCAGGTAGCCTATTTTCATCTGAGAAATATAGCCAGATTGCGCAACATCCTTTCACCTGCTGACGCTGACAAGCTAATACACATCTTCATCTCTTCACGAATCGCTTGTTGCGATGCACTGCTCCCTGGCACCCCTGCCTACTTGATTAATCGTCTCCAACGTGTGCAGAATGCGGCTGCTAGAGTCATCACTCGCACACCCAACCATGATCACGTATCCCCAGTACTGATGTCTCTCCACTGGTTACCTGTTAAAGACGGGATTGAATTCAAGATCTTCCTTCTCACCTACAAGGCTCTCACTGGCGCAGCTCCGACATACATCCGTGACCTACTTCAGGCACCCTCCTCAACACGACTACTTCGATCCTCCAATACGAGCTTGCTGCATGTGCCCAGGTCGCACATCCATTCGTTGGGTGATAGAGCCTTCCCGCGTGCTGCTCCAGAAACAAAACAAAAATGCCCTTCCACTGGAGATTCGTTCAGCTGAGTCCTTGTGCATCTTCAAATCTCGTCTCAAGAGTCACGTGTTCCGTAGGGCTTTCAAGTCCTCCGGCTTGGACTGTTGATGGGCTCAGTGGTGCCGTGCTGGGATGTTGGCTCTCTTCCGATCCGCACCTGCTCAGGAACATATGTTCCTTCCTTGTTTGTTTAAGAAATTATTTATTTTTTGCTGACTTTATGTCCTATCATTTGTCACTGCTGTTTGACTTTTCGTTGAACTGTTTTGATGTTGTTGTTTTACATGCTGTTGTCTCCACAAGTCGTATTTGTAAAAAAAAGTTATTGTTTCTGATTTGCCGTTCTGATCTTGTCGTCGTTGTTGTTGGCGTGCCGATCTCCCTGCAGCTGTGCTGCGCTTTGTGACCCTCGGGTGAAAGGTGCTCTACAAATGCAATTATTATTATTACGTGTAAGTATGAGCAGTGTGAGTGTATGTGTGAGTCTATGAGCAGTGTGAGTGTATGTGTGAGTCTATGAGCAGTGAGTCTATGAGAAGTGTGAGTTTGTGAGCAGTGTGAGCCTGTGAGCAGCGTGAGTTTATGTTTGAGTCTATGAGCAGTGTGAGTCTATGAGAAGTGTGAGTTTGTGAGCAGTGTGAGTTTATGTTTGAGTCTATGAGCAGTGTGAGTCTGTGAGCAGCGTGAGTGTAAACGGTGTGAGTCTATGTGCGAGTCTAAGGCCAGTGTGAGTCTATGGGCAGTGAGTCTATGCTCAGTGCGAGTCTATGGGCAGTCTGAGTGTATGTGTGAGTCTGAGCGGTGTAAGTCTATGAGTAGTGTGAGTGGGGAGGATTGGAACCCGGCTCTCCTCAATGCGGGCATACACATAGTCAGTTTATATGCAAGATGGAAGGAACAGTTTTCTAGCGGGGAGGAGTAAGCAAGTTACACCATCTCCAGGGTACAGGGCGCGATCTTTGTCAGCAGGATAATTTACCTGGGTAGCAGCAGCGTGTGTTTGGACTGTGGGAAGAAAACAGAGTACCCGATAATAAATACACGGACACGGGGAGAGAGATAGAGACGCAAACTCCAGCTGTGTTGCGGCAGCGACACTGCGCTGACACCGTACACCGTCCGTGTGTACACATGCAAAGACAATAATCCCCCGTGTAGATTTAACACACTGTAAGGTCAAGTGCCGTTAGCGAGCACCTATGAAGGTCGACACGGCACACGAGGGGGTGGGTGACCAGCACTACGCCCGGCCGCCTTTGTCTCCCCAGTGGCAATATTTTCACACACACCCAGACACACTCACAAACACACACATCCACACACACATACACACACTCTCATCCACACACACCCATAAACATTACGTGTAGATTACGGTCAAACATCGCCATGCCAGATGCTGTTTTTGCTTGTCGAACATTAAACACCATCTGGCCAGCGAGAAGCTCCGGGGTTCGGTTCCCTGCACGAGACCTTTGCTCTTTGGAGTTTTCAAGCTCTCTCGCTCTCTCTCTCGCTCTCTCTCTCGCTCTCTCTCTCTCGCTCTCTCTCTCTCGCTCTCTCTCTCTCGCTCTCTCTCTCGCTCTCGCCGTGTTGGCGTGAGTTTTCTCCGGGTACTCTGGTTTCCTCCCATCGTCCAAAAACACACTGCCGCTGCCTAAGTTAATTGTCCTGCTGAGTAAATTACCCGCCAGTGCTCTGTGGTGTGTTGGCGTCACATCCTGTGTTTCGCCGCGCCTTGCGCCCTGTGTCTGCCGGGATAGGCTCCAACTGTACAGAAATAAGCGGGTATTGATACTGATGACGATGGTGGTGGTGATGTTGAGTCTCATCTCAACTCTCATCTCATTATCTGAAGCCGCTTAATCCTATATAGGGTCACGGTGAGCCGGAGCCCATCCCGGCAGACACAGGGCGCAAGGCAGGAATACACCTGACGACGGGACGCCAGTCCACCGCCGGATGTTGAGTCAGTGTTTGGTTATTTTTGTGCTGTGTAATATTGAGTGTTACTGTTTGCTTTAGGATTATCTTCAGGGTTTCATATTTGCACAAATTAGTGCTGCGTATTTGTTGACCACTTAATGTCATGCATTGGTTAATTCGCACAGTCATTAAATCGCTAGAATCCCGTATCTACAACATGTCAGGTTTAGAGATAGGAGACAGTGTTAGAACACTTCACGAATTTTCGTGTCATCCTTTCTAGACAGTTAGAGACGGGTTACAGTGTTAGGGATTGGAGCCGTGTTAGAGATGGGAGCCAGTGTTAGAGATAGGAGTATTTAAGATAGGAGCCAGTGTTAGCGATGGGAGTGTCAGTGTTAGAGATAGGAGCCAGTGTTAGAGATATGATTCATAGTGTTAGAGATAGGAGCAGTGTTAGAGATAGGATCTAGTGTTAGAGATGGGAGTCAGTGTTATAGATAGGAGTTGCAGTGTTAAAGATAGGAGTCAGTGTTAGAACGCTTCACGAATTTGCGTGTCATCCTTTCGCAGGGGCCATGCTAATCTTCTCTGTATCGTTCCGATTTTAGTATATGTCCTGCCAGAGCATGTGGTATTGAGACAGGAGTCGCATTGTTAGAGATAGAAGTCAGTGTTAGAGATAGGAGATACAGAGTTAGAGATAGGAGCCAGTGTTAGAGTTTGGGAAAAGTTTTTAATTAGCAATAATCGCGCTTCGGATAAGCCTCATTGACTACGATACTGCCACTGAGCAAAGTGTTAGAGACAGGAATCACAGTGTTAAGAGATAGGAGCCAGTCTTAGAGATTGGAGTCAGTGTTAGAGATAGTAGTCAGTGTTGGAGATAGGAGGCAGTGTGCGAGGCGGGATTGTAATTGCCTCGGGCGGCACATTCTCTTTGTGAGGAGAGGCAGGCAGCTGTTACCGCTGCACAGACTCCATACCAGACAAAGAAAACCATTTAACCGGAACAGATCGCTCTCCGTTCATTTTGTGGTGCCCAGCGTTACGCGTGAGAGACTGGGCACATGACGAATGCGCGCGATAGAAGTTGCCAGGGTGACACGCTAGGGGTAATTAAGAGGTCAACCAGAAAACTGGTAAACAACACGTGGTTGGTTACAACAACAGTGGTGGTTGCGACTGCGCGTGCGGACTCGCTCCCATTGGTCGGCTGCGTGGCGTGATGTGGCGTCCGGGAGCGTATATGATCACTGGGAAGTGATGAGAAGGCAGCGTAAGTTTGTAGACAGTAGCGTGAGTGCGCTGAAGTGTGGGGGCAGGGGGGGTGCAGGAGTCGATCTGCAGTGCTACCCCCATTCGTTATGTGGTGTTGGACAATAAAGCATCGAAAACTGCAGAAGTCTCTGCTCATCTGTCACTGACTGGGTGAGTGCACCGCGGAGTGATTGTGCTGCTATCGCATGGTGTTGCCGCTGAAGCCATCAGAAGCCCGCGCCACGTGGCCGCACTCGTACATCAGAACCTGGGTGTCTGACAGAGATACGACGACTTCGACTGCGTTACGAGAGGGTGATCCGTCGAGCACCACAGTTTGGTGTCAGAATTTGAGGTGCGGACTCACGTTGGAGACTTTAGCGAGTGTGGTTTGACTGCGGCGTGCGACGGCTGGAGAGAACGAGTAAGTCCAGCGGCAGCGCAGCATCAGGAGAGGGCGACAGAGCGACTGCGCTGCGTAGACTATAGTGACTGCATCAGCAGCGATTGCGGCGGCGGCGCCTGCATCAGCGTGAGGCGTCTGAAGAAAGAGCCGGGTGGGGAGCCAGCGAGTCGGGTGAGGAGCCAACAAGCCGGGTGAGGAGTCCACCGGCTGCGATGCCGGTGCGGCGGGTCGGAGGCGGCTTTGGATGGTGCCATTGCCCACGCGGTGGAGGTGGCTGCGCTCCACTGCTGGCGGCGCGGTGCGAGCCGAAGAGCGATGCGGAGCACAGCGGTGGCAGCAGCAATTGCATCACGGAGAGCGGCGGTGGTGAGCCACGGAGGGCCATGGAGAGCTGCGCGGCGGCGGCGGCGGTGACTGCAGAGCGCAACATGGCGTGCCACGAGGCGCTGGCGAACGGCGCGGTACGACGTACAACGCAGTGGGCGAGGTGGCAGGAGACGGCGAGGCAGGCTCCAGGGAGCCACAGAGTCCGCACCGTGGCTAGATGCGTCGGAGAGCGCGGAGTCAGAGCTGCGTCAGACTGGCCAAGGGCCAGTCGCGTGACTCGGCGAGTCGCCATCCACGTTGTGCAGAGCGCACGGGCGCGGTGCCCCGCCCCTGTTTGTATGGGGGGTGGAGCCAAAGCCGCCCAACTGTGGGGTGGAGCCGTCAGTAGGCGGTTCCCCAGGAGGAGGGGCCGTCAGGCGGCGGTCCCTCGAGGAGGAGCCAATCGGAGGCGGACCGAGGAGCACTGGGAAGCCACGAGGCGAGCCGCTGGGCTGTGTTGGCGAGGTGTGACAGCAGACGGGTACCAAGCTGTGTGCGGGCGCCAAGCTGTGTGCGGGCGCCAAGCTGTGTGCGGGCGCCAAGCTGTGTGCGGGCGCCAAGCTGTGTGCGGGCACCAAGCTGTGTGCGGGCACCAAGCTGTGTGCGGGCACCAAGCTGTGTGCGGGCACCAAGCTGTGTGCGGGCACCAGCAGGGAGACCACGGAGAGGGGTGTGTGGGGGGGGCCTTCGAGTGCTCCCTGCCCATGAGGATCCCAGGGAGCGCTGTAGGTACCAGCAGGGAGACTGCGGGAGAGGGTTATGTGGGAGGGGCCTTCGAATGCCCCCCGCCCATGGGAAACCTGTGAGTGATTCTACGAGAAGCCGGAGTTAGAGAGAGTACAGTAGTGTGTACCGGGAGAGAGTGCAGTGGTGTGTGCCGGAGAGAGAGAGTACAGTGGTGTGTACTGGAGAGAGAGTACGGTGGAGTCCACTGGAGAGAGAGAGTACGGTGGAGTGTACTGGAGAGAGAGTACGGTGGTATGTACCGGAAGAGAGTACGGTGGAGTGTACTGGAGAGAGAGTACGGCCTTAAGATGGCATGAGTCTGGGTGCGGCAGCGGCGAAAGGTCCGAGGGAACTTTCTCCGCTGGGGAGGGCGTGTGTGGTGCCCAGCTTCGCGCATGACAGATTGGGCGCATGACAAATGCGCACGCGAGAAGTTGCCGGGGTGACACGATGGGGTAACTAGGGGTCAGCCCACAAACTAGTAAACGCACGCTCAGACGCCCGTGAGCGCACACACCCGCAGAGACGCGCCCGCGCA
>JAZEWT010000005.1:179314-190231 GCA_036362905.1 Mordacia mordax
GCGACCCGGCATCGGATAAAGCGGATGAAGATGGATGGATGGATGGATGAATCAGCCTCAACCGCGGGACTTTGCACTCCATCAGAAGGCTCGCTCCTGTTGCCGCGGTGGTGGCCTCACGGTTCTCCACCGTGTTACATCCATCTGATTCCGTCACTGACCTTCTATTCATTAGCATATGTCTCTGGATTGGAGGTCGGCTCAACCTGTGAAGTTGGTGCTGCTGTACCGCCCACCTGGAGCTTCCAGTTTTTTGTGTCAATGAACTGTTTGAGTTGCTTTCTAAGCTGTGCTTGAGTTCTGAGAGGATTCTGATGCTTGGCAATTTTAACTGCCGTGTTGACTCTCGAAAGAGCCCCCTTGCAAGGGATCTCATGGCCACTCTGACAAAATTTGGTTTTATTCAGCACGTGACTTCTGCCACTCAGATGTGGCCAAACTTTCTGTGTTCAGTTTTAGTTTTTCTCCCTGTGCCCGTGTAGGTTTTCGCTGGGTACTCTTCTTTCCTCCCATCGTCGAAAGAACACTCTGCTGACGAGGTTAATTGGTTTGCTGAGGAAATTGCTCCAAAAAGTGTGCCTTGCGATATACTGGCATCACACCCTGGTTTTCCTCGGCCTTACGCACTCTGTCAGCAGGGACAGGCTCCAGCCCCCCGCGAGCCTGCACATGATTAAGCGAGTATTGATAATTAATGAAAGAATGATGTCCTTGAGTGATTTATAGAAATTATTTTGCTTTATTGATCTATTCTGATGTTGTTACATGCCGTTCTTTCCACAGCTCTGTGCAGTACTTTGTGACGCTCGGGCGAAAGGCACTTTAGAAATGCAGATATTATTGTAAAATATTATTATTGTGTTATTTGTGTGGCATTTGTATGGTGTTTGTGTGGTTTGTGTGTTGCGTTGTTTGTGTGTTGCTTATGTGATTTGTGTGTATTGCTTGTGTGGTTTGTGTGTGCTACTTGTATGGTTTGTGTGTGTTGGTTGTGTTGTTTTTATGTTGGCATGTGTTATGCCCGTTGTTCGCGTGTCGTTAGTGTTGCTTGGGGTTGTTCGTGTGCTGTTGTGTCGCTTGCTTTGTTTACACGTCCACGTGTTATGTTTCCCCGTTCCAGAGGCGAGTATTCTAAAAGTGACGACGCAACGTCTGGTCACCGTCACGGAAGGAGGAGACTTCGCACTCCGCTGTGATGTCACGACAATCGACTATGAAGCCACCGACGTGAAGTGGTTGTTTGAGAAGCAGACCCCGGTACGCACTCACTGGAGTCCTCGCGCACACACGGCATGGGCCACCGCTCAGCCCTAATGACTCTCTTAATATCCATCCATCCATTTTCTAAACCGCTTGTCCGGGTAAGGGTCGCGGTAGCAGCAGTCCAAGGAGGGTGAACCAGACATCCCTTTCCTCAGCAATAGATTCCAGCTCTTCCTGGGGGATTTCCATGCGTTTCCAGGCCAGCCGATGGATGTAATCCTCCCGGGGGAGCCTTCCAGGGGACATCCTTACCAGATGCCCGGAACCACCTCAACTGGCTCTGCACAGTCCAGAGGAGCAGCCCCTCTTCTCTGAGGTTCTCCCAGATTTCTGTGCTCCTCACCTTGTCATGGAGAGTGAGCCCAGCAACCCTGCAGAAAAACCTCATTTCTGCCGCTTGCATCCGCGATCTCGTTCTTTCGGTCATTACCCAAAGTCCATGACCATAGGTGAGGATAGGGACGTAGATTGACCAGTAAACCGAGAGCTTTGTCCTAGGACCAAGCTCCCGCTTCACTACCACGGACCGGTACAGTGCCCGCATCACTCAGACGTTGCTGCAATATGCTGGCCAACTTCACGTTCCCACTTACCATCACTCGTGAACAAGACCCTAAGATATTTAAACTCCTCCACTAAGGGCAACTGCTGTCCGCTCACCGGAAGAGGGCAACCCACTCTTTTCCGTGAGAGGACCGTGGCCACAGATTTGGAGGCGCTGACTCTCATCCCAGTCACTTCACACTCAGCCTCGAAACGCTCGAGTGCCCGTCGGAGGTCCATCCGATGAGGCGAGAAGAACAACGTCATCTGCAAACAGCAGCGATGCCACCTCCACACCCCCCAAACTGGACACTCTCCATACCCCGGCTGTGCCTTGAGATCTTGTCCAATAAAATCATGAAGAGGAGCAGAGACAAGACTCAGCCTTGGCGGAGAACAACGGCCACATTGAGCAGATTCGACTTCACGCCAAGTATACGGACACAGCTCTCGCTCTTGGAATAGAGAGAATGGATTGCTCTAAAAAGAGATACCGGCACCCCATACCCCCACAGCACCTTCCACAGTAAATCTCGGGGCACACGGTCATAGGCTTTCTCCAGATCTAAAAATTAATGTAGACTGGGTTAGCAAACTCCCATGACCCCTCTGTGAGAGGGCAAAATTGAAAGGACCCCTATTGGCCAAGACCAGTGTTGGATGGCCAAGAGCAGTGAGAAGGGAGAAGCCAGGCACGGAGCCGAGGGGACCTACTTAAGGGGAGACGTAACGGGAGACTGGGCCTTCGGTAAAACCTGAGGGACACGAGGCACCTTGTGTTAAACCCATTAAGATACCCGAATAAAAATCCTATTTCACTCTGAATCATCGCTAGAAATTCGAAACCTTGACGGTTTTTTTCGTGATCTTTCCAGGTCTGCTGGATTAACAACCTAAAGTTCCAGGCCTGCTCCATAAATTACACAAACCGCTACGAATGGATCGGAAATGCGAAGAGCGGTAACATGTCAATCATAATTACAAATGCAAGGGTCAACGATTCTGGGACATACACTTGCAAAGTCAACAACGTAATGGAGGACCCGTCTGAAGATAGCGCAGATGTACTCGTAACTGTTCAGAGTAAGTACCTTGGTCGCTAAGCTCCAACACTGTTGAATCCTGTCTCTAATATCGTGACTCCTGTCTCTAACACTGACTCCTATCTTTAAACTGGCATATATCTCTAACACTTGCTCCTATCTATAACACTGGCTCCTCTCTCTGACGCTGGCTCCAATCTCGAACTCTGGCTCCTATATCGAAAAATGGCTCCTGTCTCGAAATCTGGATCCTATTTATAACACTGCCTCATATCATTATCCCCACTGGGGTGGGTGTCCAGCACCACGCCGGGCTCCCATTGTCTCTCTCGTGGCAATTATGTGGTTTCATCACACCTCTGTAATCATGTAAGTCACCCTGGATAAGGGCGTCTGCTAAATAATAATTAATAATAATTCTAATTATTTACGCACTGCACTCGGTACTCATTTAAGGCTGAGTCGACCTAGGGGAAAGCCCAGGACCGGTTCATAAAATCGTCACTGGTGTTTACCGTGAGCGAAAATTTATCTTGTTTAACCAGGTTTGTAGCCCAACGCGCTAACCACTGAGCCACTGCTCATATAAAACATGCACTGGCTTCTTTATATAGACTATATACAGAAATTGAACTGGAATCCAGATACACACGCACACACAGCCACTTGCTATATTATGTTTAGATTCTATACAGGCTTTGAAGTTGCTACCCTGAGTGCAGACATACACACACCCATTCTCACACCCAACAGGAACAACAAATTGCCATTCGCCATTAAGTGGCAGGGAGGTCACCACATCCCCTGTGCCAGGCCATATGCACTGTGAAGCCACGTGAAGTGTCGAAGGCTCACCGACAAAAGGCGTAGAGACAGACATAGGTGTTGGGGGTTGTCCGACAGATTGCTGGCAGATGCAGTACCTGTTCTCCCTACTGTGCCAACTTATTGTGTTTCAACCACCTGGCGCTTTGCTTATTGTGAGCGATGCTCCTCCACCCTCCGTTGTTGTTGGAGGGCGACTACCTCTTACTGCCCCGTAGCGTCCTTTAGGATCTTCCTTCACATAGGTCGATGTTGACACCGCTAGTACCAGTCTTCAGCAAATCCACTCAACTCCAGGTCCTCCTGTGCCACATCGGCCAATCTCTTTTCTAGTCCGTGCCGCGCCCGTTTATCCCCCTCTCGGGCCAAACAGAAGCTGCTTGGTGATGCTGTAGCTGGGCATGTGATCTACATGAGCCAACTACCGCAGCCTCACCTCCTTGAGGAACTCGCATATGAGACCCTGTCGAGATCTTTCCAGAATTTGTGAGTTCCTCACATAATCCAATCTTGTCAAACCCAGGATGGATCGAAGACAGGCCAGCCGGAAATTTTCAAATCGGAACAGATGTCCAGCCAGGGGGTCCACGTTTCGCAAGCATAGAGCAGAGAGAGCATGACTGCAGCTGAGAAGACCAGAAACTTCGTATGGGGCGACAGGCCAGGCAACTTCCACACAACATTAAGTAGCCGACGAAAAGATAACACTGCCTGAGTGATTGGAGCGAGACCAAATCAGATTCGGCCATAATCACACTGCCGAGATATGGAAACGTTCTCCACTCCCTCCATAACTGTCCCATCACTCATGGAGAGCTGAGGGGTGGAATTTTCGGTAGCATAAAATACCCAGACAGGTGCTTGGTTTTGGTGGGGCAGATGGTCTAACTCCACCTCCTTTTGGCCAGCTCCAGGTTCAACAATGGAGCCGCCAACAACTTCTCAGTGGGCAGCAATCACCAAATCGTCTGCATGTGTAACATGCGTAACCAGTAGAGAGCCATCCCTTGACCGCACCCGAGCATCGATCAGCCTCCCATTATATCTGTACCAGAGAGATATTCCAATAGTATATTCACGGAAAGCCTGTCTAATTATGTGGTCATAAAATATATTAAATAATGAAGGAGCCGGAGGGCATCCCTGTCACATTCCAAGGTGAAAAGGGAATGGTTTTAACTCCCGACCACGTAACTTTAAGCGGGTTTGTCCACCATCATGAAGGGCCTTAATGACGGTGAGCAGAGTTGTAGGGACCTAGAAAGCATGAAGAACAACCCGCAACCCTGGCCTACTGATGGTATCGTAGGCCTTAACCAGGTCAATAAAGCAGAGATAGAGGTCTTGTTGAAATTCCCGACATCTTTGCAGTAGCAATCGGACACTCACCCACACGCGCGTAAGCACACACACACACAACATTGCCTCCATTACATGTAGATGAATATTTAAACATCTCCTTGCCAGATGGTGTTCATTCAGTTCATTTTGTCAAGCGATGCGTATTGTATTTCCATCGCACGCCCACCCCTATTTGTCACTCAATAATTTATTGGAAGGCGGCGCGGTGGCCCAGTGGTTAGCGCTGTCGCCTCACAGCAAGAAGGTCCCGGGTTCGAATCTCTCGGCTCGGGTGCCTTTCTGTGTGGAGTTTGCATGCTCTCCCCGTGTCCGCGTGGGTTTTCGACAGGCATTCCGGTTTCCTCCCACAGTCCAAATAGCATGCTCCTGGATAGGTTAATTGGCTCGCAGGCTAAATTGCCCCGAAATGCCCGGCGATGGACTGGCGTCCCATCGTCGGTATATCCTTGCCTTGCGCCCTGTGTCTGCCGGGATAGGCTCCGGCTTCACCGTGACCCTGTATAGGACTAAGCGGTTTCAGACAATGAGATGAGATAATTTATTGGAAATATTTTAATTTGTTTGTGCACTGTGATATTTTGTGTGCAGTGTAATGTTGCGTGTTGCCGTTTGCTTCATGAGCATGTTCTTTGCACCAATTAGTGCTGCGAGTTTGTTTACATTTTGGTTTCATGCGTTGGTCAATTCGCACGATCGCTATATCGCAAATATCCCACATCTGCAACTTGTCAGTGTTAGAGACAGGTGCTAGTGTTAGACAGGAAATAATGTTAGAGACAGGAGCCAGTGTCCGGGTTGGGAGCTAGTATTAGAGATAGGAGCCAGTATTAGAGATAGGAGCCATTGTTAGATATAGGAGACAGTGTTAGAGACAGGAGCCAGTATGAGAGATAGGAACCAGTGGTAGAGATAGGAGCAAGTCTTAGAGTCAGGAGCCAGTATGAGAGATAGGAGCCAGTTTGGAGTGGGAATGGAACCGCCTTGAGCAGCACAGACTACCTATTGGACAAAACCCCCATTTAAAACGAATAGATCGCTCACTCTCCGTTCACTCCAACATAAGGAGAGCATTGTGTGACCTCCCCCGTTATTTTGGGGGTGAGTGGGGGAAAAAACGTGGTGCCGATTGTTTTTCAGATTCACAACTTGCTCTTTCCGTTTCACCCACTCACTCACCCGCTCACTTACTCAACCACTCACTCGCTCAGTTAGTGTGTGAGCGGGTGAGTAAACAGGTGGATGAGTGAGTGAATGGGTGAATGAGTAGGTGAGCATGCGAGTGGGCAAGTGAGCGAGTGAAT
Source organism: Mordacia mordax (assembly GCA_036362905.1). Classification (NCBI taxonomy): domain Eukaryota; kingdom Metazoa; phylum Chordata; class Hyperoartia; order Petromyzontiformes; family Petromyzontidae; genus Mordacia; species Mordacia mordax. Next base: position 185,652 of record JAZEWT010000005.1, read on the forward strand.
GTGCGAGTGGGTGAGTGAGTTAACGAGCGGGTGAGCGAGTGTGCGAGTGAGTGGGTGAGTGAGTGGGTGAGTGAGTGGACAAGTGAGTGGGTAGTTGATTGGGTCAGTAGATGAGTGTGTGGGTGACTAAGTGGATGAGTGTGTGACGCCACAGCCTGGCGCCGGGCTTGTGACGGCTTACAGCGGCAACACCACGGCGAGGATCAGCGCTGACTCCGCGATAGATCAGCCAGCGACCACGGATGAGCAGAGACTTCTTGATTTTCGATGCTTTATTCGAACCAGCAAGACATGGCCGGAGCAGCGGCACACAACGAACTCCTACATCGTGACGCTGCCTCCTCCTTCCAATTCTCCCAGAAGACTCCCCTCATCCCTCCAACCCCCCGCTCCTTATATCCCCGCCGACCCCTTCTAGAAAGTTCTAACAGACGTCACCCCACGTGGCTTTGTCCCCCCTCTCCTGTAAAAGTCCCCCCCCCACCCCTATTCCTTAACTCTGAAAGTGTGTGTGTGCCGTGCCGGTCTTCATAATCGTCACACGCCACCAGCGAATTATACAACAATCTGTGAAATCTACACAGGCGATCTGTTGATGTTGTGACCCTCAGGTGAAAGACGCTTTAGAAATTTAAAATATTATGATTATATTTCAGGCTCATCTTACAGCCTTGCTTGGTTGCTGCTGCTACTGCTGATTCCACTGGCTGTCGGTATCGCGATCTTTGTCTGGAGAAAGTTTTCCCGAACACGGCACAAAGTAAGTGAATGGTGTCTGTGTCTGTGCACAGTGGGCAGCCCAGCTGGTGCCTCCGCCACTCCTCGCGCACCTAGCCTGGCACGACGGTTCGTCCATGGCACCTGGGCCGGTCTTTTGTCTCCCTGTCGGCGAGCCTTCGACACTTCGCGTGTTTAGCTTCAAGGTGCACCTGGCCTGGCACAGGCGTCATTGTCCTTAAGCCAATGTCACAGGAAAAGCGGCGAGCGCGGCGGTTACGCGCGGCGGTTACCGCAGCGCTGCGCCACGAATCCGGCCGTGACCCGAGTTCGATTCCCGATCACGGCCACCACGACCACGAACACCATTGACAATTTTCTACACCGTGCCTCCCAAAGGTCGACTCAGCCTCAAATGAGTACCTAGCGCGGTGGTGTGGAGTGAACATCGCCACTGGGGAGACCAAGGCGGCCGGGATGGCGTGGTCCTGGTCACCCACCCCCTCTATATCTGCAGTACCGTCCGTTATAATCTCTTATTAGATATGTTTTATTAATTATTATTATTTTTCACGACAATCATTTGGCAAACTCCGTAATGCAGGGCGATTGACATCATTGCAGAGGAGTAGTGAGGAATCCACAGAGAGGCGGGGGTAAGGCAGCCATGCAGTCAGCCGGTGCCAACACCTGCCAGACACTGGGTTTTTTATATTACAATGCTATCGGCTAATTAATTAATTTGTGGGTTTGTTTTCGTTGTGGGAGGAAACCGGAGAATCCGGAGGAAACCCACACAGAACGGGGGGAGAGAGAGAGAGAGAGAACACACAAACGTCACACAGAAAGGCGTCCGAAGCAGGAGTCGAAGCACCGCGGCGGGTCGGACTGTTTCTCTGCGAGACACAGATATTACCTCTTCTCCACCCAACTCGTTAACAGCGGTTAACTCTACAACCTGTTAAACCAACACGGAGGATGGATGCGTCGTGATGATGTAAGTCGCCCTGGATGACGGCGTCTGCTAAATAATAGTTAATAATAATGATGATGACCTTGCATCCTTCTCTTCCACAGAGGGTTTCCTCCTCCTCCAATGTCATGCTTCAGAGACGCGAGGGAAATGAAAGGAAAATGGAACCAACTACAGATTCTCTCCCTGTACGCGAGGATTAACAGCAACCAGGTCTGCAACGTTATCGACAAGATGCCAGTTTGTTGTTAGGGTAGAAAGTATCCAGTGACCCTGTAATGGAACACTGCTTCCAATCTCTAACACTGGCTCCTGTCTCTAATGCTGGCTCCTGTCTAACGCTGGCGCCTATCTCGAACACCCGCTCCTATCTCTAACGTTGGCTCCAATCTCTACCATTGGTTCCTATCTCTGACGCTGGCTCATATCTCTTACAAATGTGTGTATGTATCGATGATGGAAAGTTTCCTTGCATCAAGAGTTATTCTAAATAACAATGAATAATAACCATTCCTCCTCCCCCTCCCCTTAGTCATCAGACCCCTCCCTATCCCCACCCTTGACTCGTTTTTTGAATAAACACAAAATAAAGCCAACCAGTTTCCCAACATTGAAAAGTGACAAAATATTGTTGTCAGTCTGGTGAGTAATGGTTGTACGGATGCGTTTTGAGCAATTTCCGAAATGACGCGAGTGACTCTGTGGTCCTGAGCTCTGTTAGGATCTCATTCCACGATGGCACCAGAGTAGTGAAGCAGCGAGCCTTGGAACCTGGAGAGGAGTGGTGCGACCGGTCTACCGGAAATTACTGAGTGGAGAGAGCGAGGGAGGGGTGTAGGGGGAGATGGTGGAGCAGAGACAGGAGGGGTGTAGGGGGAAATGGAGTAGAGACAGGAGGGGGTGTAGGGGGAGATGATGGAGCAGAGACAGGAGGGGTGTGGGGGGGATGGTGGAGCAGAGACAGGACGAGGTGTAGGGGGAGATGGTGGAGCAGAGACAGGATGAGGTGTAGGGGGAGTTGGTAGAGCAGTGAAACCCACGCAGGCACAGAAAGATTAACAGAGCGAGAGAGAGAGACGCGAGCTCCATAGGGAAATCCAGAACCCAAGCTGGGAATCGAACCCGGGTCCTTCTTGCTGTATGAGACGGCATCACTACTCATCGCTAAGCTATCGTGGTGAGCATGGGTGGGGGGGGGAGGTGCCTGAGTGAGTGGATCGGTGAGTAGGTGAGTGGGTGAGTGGGTTACAGGATGAGTGGGTGAGTTGATGGATGGGTTAGTGGGTGAGTGAGTGGCTGAGTGGGTGGGTGGATGGGCGGGTGGGTGAGTTGCTAGGTGGGTGGATTGGTGAGTGGGTCGGTGGATCTGTGGGTGGAAGGCAGATCGCCATACAGTGCCACATGGTACACGCTCTCAGACTCTACGATATCCGATCGCTCGTTTGCTTGGCAACGACCACAGCCGATGAGGTAGGAAACCGCAGAAACCAAAGGAGACATCCATCTACTGTAATAATAATAGCACTTGCAGAGAGGGCACTCCGGTTTCCTCCCACAATGCAAAAGCATGCTGCTGCATAGGTTAATTGGCTCGCAGGCTAAATTGCCCCGCAGTGCCCGGCGATGGACTGGCGTCCCATCGTCGGTATATCCTTGCCTTGCGCCCTGTGTCTGCCGGGATAGGCTCCGGCTCACCGTGATCCTGTATAGGACTAAGCGGTTTCAGACAATGAAATGAGATGAGACTTCCAGAGAGCTTTTCACTCGAGGGTCACAAAGCGCAGCACAGAGCTGTCGACAGAACGGAATGTCAGCAACAACGACATACGAACGGCAAATCAACATTTTTGTTACATATCTGAGCTGTGGAGAGAACGGCGTATCAACAACAACATCAGAGCAGTTCAATTGAAAGGAAAGTAATGGCTATTAATTAGAGAAGGACATACAATAAGCGACAACAATACTTGTTAAACAAATGAAGGGAAGGAATGTGTTCCTGAGCAGGCGCAGTTTGGCAGAGAGCCATCATCCCAGCACAACAGTGAGCCACATTAACAGTCCTAGCCATAGGACCTAAAAGCCTTACGGAACAAGTGAGTCCTGAGACGAGATTTGAAGATGCTCAGGGACTCAGTTGTGTGAGGATTCAAGTCACTCCTTGACTCGAACTTCCTTACCATCTTCAATTATCTGGTCGTCAAGCATCAATTGGATGGTACCACTCACCAACCTACTCACCCACTTACTCACCCATGTACTGTACCACACAACCACTCTCTCAAACACCCACTCACCAACTCACCCGCCGATACACTCACTCACCCACTCACCCATCCACTCACCCACCCACCCTTGCGTGCTATGTATTCCCCGGCCAATGCAGCCCCGCCTGTCGGAGGAGCTCCTTGGTAGGAAGGTCTCATCTCATCTCATTGTCTGAAACCGCTTAGTCCTATGCAGGGTCACGGTGAAGCCGGAGCCTATCCCGGCAGACACAGGGCGCAAGGCAAGGATCTACCGACGATGGGACGCCAGTCCATCGCCGTGGTGGGAAGGTCGTCGTCATTATTAATTTCCATTTAGTCGTGTGCAGTGTCGCGAGGGACTGTAGCGTTGTAGCCAATCCCGATAGACAGCAGGTGCAAGACGGGGTTATACCAAGAATGTGGCGCCGGTACACCGCCGGGCACACTTGTTTGGGACAATTTACTCAGCAGACCAATTAAGCTAGTTAGCGGGGTCTCTTTTTATGGTGGGAGTTAACAGGAGTACCCGGCGAAAACCCACGCGGACACGGGGAGAGAGAGAGTGAGAGAGCGCGCACGCAAACTCCACACAGACAGGAATTGAACCCGGGCGATGTTTGCTATGAGGCGACAGCAGCACG
>JAZEWT010000005.1:274386-301953 GCA_036362905.1 Mordacia mordax
GTGAGTGGGTGAGTGGGTGAGTGAGTGAGTGAATGGGTGATTGGGTAGGTGAGTTGGTGGGTGATTTAATGAGTGGGTGAGTTGGTGAGTGAGTGAGTTGGTGAGTGAGTGGGTGAGTGAGTGAGTGAATGGGTGATTGGGTAGGTGAGTTGGTGGGTGATTTAATGAGTGGGTGAGTTGGTGAGTGAGTGAGTGAGTTGGTGAGTGAGTGGGTGAGTGAGTTGGTGAGTGACTGAACGGGTGAGAGTGTGTGTGACTGAGTGAATGGGTGAGTGAGTGTGTGTGTTGGTGAGTGAGTGATGAGGCGGGAGAGTGAGTTGGTGGGTGAGCGGGTGAGTTGGTGGGAGGTTGACTTGGCGAGTGGGTGGGTGGGTAGATGACTGGTTGGGTGAGTGTGTGTGTGGGTGAGTGAGTGATTAGGAGGGAGAGTGGGTGAGTGAGTATCTGGAACCGTAGGTGGGTGGGTTTGTGAGTGGATGGATAGATGAGTGGGTGGGTGAGTGGGAGAGTGAGTGATTGGGTGAGTGGGTTAGTGGGTGGGTGTGTGAATGAGTGGGTGGGTGAGTGAGTGAATGGGTGAATGAGTGAGGGAGCGGTGGCCCAGTGGTTAGCGCGTTGAGCTACAAACCCGGGAAACCGAGTTCGATTCCGCTCACGGCCAACAGCAATGACGATTTTTTGAACTGGTCCCGGGCCTCTCCTTGCTAGGCTCAGCCTCAAAGTGAGTACCTGGTGCGGTGTGTTGTAAACATTGCCACTAGGGAGACAAAGGCGGCCGGGCGTGGTGCTCATCACCCACCTCGTGTGCCGTATCGACCTTCATAAGTGCTCATTAACAGCATTTGACCCTGCAGTCTGTTAAGGCTATTTGGGGATCTTTGTCTTTGGGTGAGTTAGTAAGTGGGTGAGTGAGTAAGTGAGTGAGTGAGCAGGTAAGTGAGCGGGTGAGTGGGTGAGTGAGTAGCTGGGTGAGTGAGTGGGTGGGTAAATAGCTAGGTTAGTGAATGGGTGAGTGAGTGGGTGAGTTGGTGGGTGGGTGAGTGAGTTGGTGAGTAAGTGAGTAAGTGAGTGTATGAGTGAGTGGGTGAGTGAGGAAAGAATGGGTGAGTGGGTGGGTGAGTGAGTGGGTGGATGACTTAGTGGGTGGGTGAGTGAGTGAGTGAGTGGATGAGTAGCTGGGTGAGTGAGTAGGAGGGTGAGTGTGTGAGTGGGTAAGTCCGTCAGTGTGTAGGTAAGTATGTGAGTGAGTGAGTAGGTTAGTACGTAGGTAAGTGTGTAGTTGACTATGTAGTTGAGTGTGTAAGTGGGCGTGTAGGTGATTGAGTGGGTGTGTCTAGTTGAGTGAGTAGAGGAGTGTGTAGGTGAGTCGGTGAGTGTGTCGGTGAGTGAGTAGGTGAGTGTGTGAGTATGTGGGTGAGTGCGTAGGTGAGCGTGTAGGTGAGTGTGTGGGTGAGTGAGTAGGTGAGTGGGAGGGTGAGCGTGTATAGGTGAGTGAGTGGGAGGGTGAGTGAGTGAGCAGGTGGATGAGTATGTAGGTGAGTTAGTAGGTGAATAGGTGACTGTCTAGTTGAGTGAGTAGGTAAGTGTGTAGGTGAGCCTGTAGGTGAACGAGTTGGTGAGTGAGTGGAAGGGTGAGTGGGTGGGTGAGTGAATGGGAGGGTGAGTGAGTGGGAGGGTGAGTGAGTAAGTGAGCAGGTGAGCGTGTAGTTAAGCGTGTATGTGAGTGTGTAGGTGAGCGATTAGGTGATTGAGTGGGAGGGTGAGTGAGTGGGTGAGTGAGTGGGTGAGTGTGTTGGTGAATGAGTAGATGAGTGTGTAGGTGAGTGAGTGGGAGGGTGAGTGAGTGAGTAAGTAGGTGAGCGGGTGAGCAAACAGAGAAACTCAGTCACCCGAGCCGGGAATCAAATCCTGGTCCTTCTTGGTGTGAGGCGACAGCAGCCGCTATTCGCTGTGCAGACACGGTTGTGACTGCCAACTCCGTATGGATTCTGTCCATAGGAGTCACCGCAGCCTGCTTCGTGAACCTGGTCTCCAACGGAAACGCTCTCCTCAACATCGCACGGAGACATAGGTGACCCGTAGATAGGGTCTGGAGACTCAGGGTCTGGAGACTCAGGGTCTGGAGACTCAGGGTCTGGAGACTCAGGGTCTGGAGACTCGGTATCTGGAAACTTGGGGTCTGGAGACTCAGGTTCTGGAGACTCAGGGTCTGGAGACTCAGGGTCTGGAGACTCAGGGTCTGGAGACTCGGTATCTGGAAACTTGGGGTCTGGAGATTCAAAGTCTGAGACTCATCTAAAACAACCCCCATCCATTTCCCCCCACTCCAAAGACAAAGATCCCCGTGTAGTCTTAACAGCTGTACTTGCAGCACCTATGAAGGTCGGCACGGCACCCGAAGGGGTGCTTGATTAGCACCACGCCCGGCCGTCTTTGTCTCCCATTTGAGGAATGTTCACGACACACCACGCTAGGTACTCATTTGAGGCTGAGTCGACCTATAGGAGGCATACGGAAGTGAACCCAGGTTGCCTGGTTTGTAAACCAACGTACTGCCACCGCTCCCGACACCTACTCAGCGTGCTAACCACTCTGCCACCGCTCTATTCACACAGTGTGCTAACCACTGCACCACTGCTCCCCATCACCATTGTTATTAAATGTAAATGTGTTTGGGGCGGCGTGGTAGCCCAGTGGTTAGCGCTGACGCCTCACAGCAAGAAGGTCCCGGGTTCGAATCTCTCGGCTCGGGTGCCTTTCTGTGTGGAGTTTGCATGCTCTCCCCGTGTCCGCGTGGGTTTTCGCCGGGTACTCCGGTTTCCTCCCACAGTCCAAAAACATGCTCCTGGGTAGGTTAATTGGCTCGCAGACTAAAATTGTCCCGCAATGCCCGGCGATGGACTGGCGTCCCGTCGTCGGGTGTATTCCTGCCTTACGCCCTGTGTTTCCGGGATAGGCTCCGGCTCACCGTGACCCTATATATGATTAAGCGGTTTCAGATAATGAGATGAGAATCTGTTTGTGGTTTCCCCACAGCCTCTCCACTGTGAGACTCAGCTTCTCTACCCACCCACCTACACCATCCACCCACACACGCACCTATCCATTCACTCACCTATCTACTTACACACCTACCCAGCCACACTCCCACCTACCCACACACGTACCCACCCACCCATTCACCACCCACACACACACCTACCTAACCACCCACCCACAAACTCAAACATAAACCCACCCACACCTCCAACTCTCACCCTCCAACACACCCACACACCCACACACCTACCCACCCACTCACCCACACACCCATCCACACACCCACCCACCCATTCACCTACCCACCCACAGGCAAGACCTAACCGCTGCGCCACCGCTCCCTCCACCCCCTCCCTCTCCCCACCCCCAGTTTTAGCAGCAGTGACGATGACTCAGGGGCACCGGTGCCTCCTGGGGGCCCCACTGGCGAGAGCCCCACGGGGGAGAGGCCCCGGGGGGGGGGCTGGGTGGCGGGGCCGCTGGGGGAGGGGCTGCATCTGTCACTCATCTGCCTCCTCTACGCGTTACTCAGTCCGCGCATTGCGGCCATGCTCGTTCTGGAGGTGACGATCCGCTCGGTCACCCAGAGACTCGGACACGGAACGGTGAGTGGGTGAGGGAGGAGGGGAGGGGGTCTTAGGGTCTGGAAGACCCAGGGTTTAAGGAAAGACTCAGGGTCTAGAGACTCAGACAATTAGGGTCTCGAGACGCAGAGACTCAGGATCTGGAGACCCAAAATCTGGAGACTTAGGATGTGGAGACTCGGGGTCTGGAGACTCAAGGTCTGGAGACTCAGGTCTGGAGACTCAGGGAGACTCGGGGCGGCTTGGGGAGACCCAGGGAGACTCAGAACGTCTCCCCCTCTCTCCCCAGCCATCCCTGTTCTCTCTCGGCTGCTCCCTCCTCGTCTCCCTCCACCACCTAACCTCCGGCTCCCCTCACCGATCCTCCTCCCTCGCCGTCTGCTGCTACCTCTCCGCCTGTGCTCTGGGGGCCTCCCGCCGGTGGTTCCTGCACAGCCGTCGGCTCTACCACCTCCACGGCTCTGGCGGCTACTGCGGGCCCTGCGCCCTCCTCCGTGCCGGCGGTGGAGGGGCCCGGGGGGTCGGGGGAGTCGGGGGGGCTCCCCCCCCCGGGCGAGCGTTGGTGGAGGGGACGACGGGGAGGGTGGCGGCGCTGGGTGCATACGCGGCCGTGCGGACCCTGGGGGAGGAGGCGGAGACGCTGGCAGGGGCCGTGAGGTTCTGGAGCCCGCTGTTGGTCTGCTACGCCGTGTTGATGGGGCAGGCAGATGGTGAGGACGTGGTGGTGGTGGTGGTGGAAGAGGAGGAAGTGGAGGGGCAGGAGGTGGAGGAGGTGGAGGAGGTGGAGAAGGTGGAGGAGTGTTGTGTGTCTCGTAGAGGAGGTGGAGTAGGAGAGGAAGGAGGTGAAGGCTGAGGAGGTTGAGGTGGAGGAGTGTTGTGTGATATTGGAGGAGTTGGGGGAGGAGGAGGAGGAGGAGGAGGAGAGGCAGGAGGTGGAGGAGGAGGTGGAGGAGGTGGAGGAGTATTGTGTGTCTAGTGGAGGAGGTGGGGCAGGAGGTAGAGGAGGAGGAAATGGAAAGCAGGAAGAGGAGAAAGTGGAGGGGCAGGAGGTGGAGGAGTAGTAGGAGGTGGAGGAGGAGGTGGAGAAGGAGGAAGGGAAGGAGGTGGAGTATTGTGTGCCTAGTGAAGGAGGAGTGAAGGAGTTAAAAGATGAGGTGGTGAACTAAGATGATGAGGAAATGCCCCCCCCCCCCACCCGCAGAGGGCCCGGGCCCCCCCATGAGCGTTCGGTTTGGAGCCCTGGGCATCGTCACTCTGATGGTCGGGCGTTGGACAGATCTCCTTCATCTGCCTCTGGCTTTCATCGGAGAGCTCTGGGGCACCTGGAGGGTCTCCATTGGGTGGGTGGGGGGTGAGGGGGCAGGAGGGTAGGGTGGTGGACAGAGCTCCTTCATCGAGCGAATGAGTGAGTGGGTGAATGAATGGGTGAGTGGCAATAATAATTATAATTGCATTTATAGAGTGCCTTCACCCGAAGGTCACAAAGCGCTGCACAGAACTGCAGAGAGTGCGGCACATCGACAGCAAGATAAAAACGGCAAATCAGCAATAACATATTTTTGGAGGTGTTTTTACAAATTCGAGCTATGGAAAGAAGGGCCATGTCAACAACATCAGGACAGTTCGAGTGGAAGTCAAATAGTAGCAACACATTTTAGAAGGGGGCGGCGCGGTGGCCCAGTGGTTAGCGCTGACGCCTCACAGCAAGGAGGTCTCGGGTTCGAATCTCTCGGCTCGGGTGCCTTTCTGTGTGGAGTTTGCATGCTCTCCCCGTGTCCGCGTGGGTTTTCGCCGGGTACTCCGGTTTCCTCCCACAGTCCAAAAGCATGCTCCTGGATAGGTTGATTGGCTCACAGACTAAAATTGTCCCGCATTGCCCGGCGATGGACTGGCGTCCCGTCGTCGGGTGTATTCCTGCCTTACGCCCTGTGTTTCCGGGATAGGTCCGGCTCACCGTGACCCTATATAGGATTAAGCGGTTTCAGATAATGAGACATTTTAGAAGGACATAAAATAAGCAAAAACAATTCTGCAACAAACAAGCAAGGAATCAATGTTCCCGCGCAGGTGCACATTGTTAGACAACCAATATCCTGGCACGGCCCCACTGAGCCACATCAACAGTTCTAGCCGGAGGACTTGAAAGTGCTACGAAACAAGTGAGGTGAGTCTTGAGACGAGATATGAAGATGCCCAAGGACTCAGCTGAACAAATCGCCAGTAGAAGGGCATTCTAAAGTCTTGGAGCAGTATCGAGAAGGCTCTGTCACCCATCGAACGGAGGTGCGATCTGGGCACATACAGCAAGCCTGTATTGGAGCATCTTAGTTGTGTTGAGGAGGGTGCCTAAAGTAGGTCACGGATGTATGTTGGAGCTGAGCCAGTGAGAGCCTTGTAGGTGAGAAGGAAGATCTGGAATTCAATCCTGTACATAACCGGTAACCAGTAGAGAGACATAAGTACTGGGGATATGTCATCATGGAAGGGTGTGCGAGCGAGGACTCAATAAGCAACATTCTGCTCACCTTGGAGACGATTGATCAGGTAGGCAGGGGTGTCAGTGAGCAGTGCATTGCAGTAATCGATTCGTGAGGAGATGAAGATGTGTATTAGCTTCTCAGCATCAGCGGGTGACAGGATGCTGTGCAATATGGCTATATTTATGAGATAGAAATAGGCTACATTCGTGACTTTGTTGATATGTGTCTCGAAGCTGAGTGAGGAATCAAAAGTCACTCTGAGACTCCAAATTGCCTTACCAACTTCAATGGTCTGGTGAGTGGCTGACGAAACAAACCCCCTCCTCCTCGTGGTGCCGGTCAGGGGGACTGGTAACCCCCCCACCTTCAATTTATTTGCCAAAATACCATGTGAAATGAAAGAAAAACGTAAGTCTGTGCCGGAGGCCCCGGGGAGACAGGTGCTTATCACGTATCCTGGCCAAATCCCATTTGGCGGAGCCAGGAGACTGAGTTCCCACCCCAGGGGTTCCTCCAAAAACAACAAGAAGCCACTGCGTGTGGCCACGTGGAATATTCGAACGATTGTTGCAGAGGAGAGGTTGTCACTCCTCTGCAACAATCGCCTTGACCTCTGTGGGATACAGGAGGTCCGGTGGACTGGTTCTTGCTCCAATCATCAGGAATGGTGGACAGTCCTCTACTCGGGACAGGAAACTGCCATGCAACAGGGAGTGGCTCTTAATCAATATTAAAGAATGCGTGGGAATGTGCTGGTGAAGTGTGGGAAATTGTAAGCCGCAAGCTACTGTGGGCTCATCTCCCTATAAATGGGAGGTGAGGGATGGTGGTGGTGGTAGTATACGCTCCCACCTGAAGATGACCATCATTGTAGGGATCCAGGAAAGGCCGATGAGTCAGATGCCTTCTATGACCTCCTGTCCCAGATGTTGGCTAAAGTGGCAACTCGGGATAGAGTCATCCTGCTAAGTGACTTTAATGCCCGAGTGGGTCATGATGAAGGCACCTGGGCTGGAGTGATTGGAAGGCATGGGACAGATCAGCTCAACAACAACCGTAGGAGGCTGCTACACTTCTGTGCAGCCCATAGGCTCGTAATCACCAACACACTGTTCTGTCATTGGCACATCCACAAACATCAAGTGCATGCCGGGTCCAAGTAAGAACATCTGCTGGACTACATCGTGGCACAGCAACGGATGCTGACCCATGTCCTTGACACCAAGACCTACCGAGGAACTGATCTGACCTCTGACCATCGGCTTGTCATCTCAAAGATTCACCTGCCATTCTTCCATGGCCGTAGTGGGCGCCCACCTAGGACCCCACTGAATCCCACAGTGGCCTGGTCTCGGCTAGTTGATGAAAGCTCTAAGCGAGAATTTCATCATCGTTTGCAGTTGGGGCGAACTCCTCCCCATGCCGAGGGGAAATCGGTGAGGTTTAGGGCTGTGGCTCATGCAGCTGGAATGGCTGCACTGTGTACACGGTCCAGATCTCCCCAGAAACCCTGGCTGAAGGAGGAGGTCTTCAAGCTAGCCGAGAGAGAACAGCAGGCCCGCTTCCACTACCTGCAACATCCCACGCCGAAAACGAGGAAGTTTACCGCAGCCTTTGCTCGACGAAGACCCTTCATAATGGTGGGCAAGCCCAGGTAAAGCTACGTGGTCGGGAGTCAGAGCCACTCCCTTTTCGCTTTGGGTTACGTAAGGGATGCCCTCTGGCTCCTACATTATTCAACATCTTTTCTTGACCACGTAGTTCGAGAGGCTTTCCATGGAAGTTCCACTGGAATTTCTATCTGGTACAGGTACTATGGGAGGCTGATCGATGCCCCGCTGCGATAAAGGGATGTCTCCCTATTGGCCAACCATTTCATCTATACCAATGATTTTGTGATTGCTGCTCATTCTGAGGTGTGGACTCTGCTGTTGAACCTGGAGTATCTGCAAAGAGGTGGTGTTTTACCATCAGTCCCACTAAAACCAAGCACCTGTATGGGTATTTGGTGCCACCGAATACTCCACCTTAGCTCTCTATGAATGATGGGGCAGTTGTGGAGACATTGGAAAAGTTTACATACCTAGGCAGTGTGCTTTTGTCCTGTTCCGTTTGGTCAGCGAAGGTCTTGCCCTGAATAAGTCAGGCAGCAATATTTTTTCATTGGCTACGTAACGCTGTGTGGAAGCTGCCTGGCCTGTCGCTCTACACGAAGCTTCGGGTCTTCTCAGCTGCAGTCATGCTATCTCTTCTCTATGCTTGCAAAACGTGGACCCACCTGGCAGAACATCTGCGCCGTTTAGAAACGTTCCGGCTGGCCTGTGATCCATCCTGGGTTTAACCAGGTTGGATTGTGTGAGCTCACAAATTCTCGAAAGATCTGGACAAAGTCTTATTTGTAAGCTCCTCTGGCAAGCGATTCTGCAATGGCTGGGTCATGTAGCCCGCATGCCTAGCCACCACATGCCCAAGCAGTTAATGTTTGGCCAGAGAGAGAGCGAGAGCTAAATGGATGCGGCACGGGCTAGAGATGAGATGGACCGATGTGGCCTGGGAGAGGACCTGGAGCTGAGAGGATTTGCTGAAGACTGGTACCAGCGGTGTCAAGATCGACTTCTGTGGAGGAGGATCGTGAAGGACGCTACGGGGTAGTTTGAGGCAGTCGCCCTTCAACAACAACGGAGGGTGGAGGAGCAACGCTCACAACAACGTTCGGAACGCTGGACGGAAAAAACACAGCAAGTTGGCACAGAAGGAAGCATAGGTGGTGCATCTGCCAGTCATCTCAATCAGGCAACCCTTGAAGCCTGGGTCTGTCCCATGACCTCCTGTTAGCGAGCCTTCGACACTTCACGTGGCTTCAAGGTGCACATGACCTGACAGGAGCCGTGGTGATGTCACCGCCACTTAGTGTTGAATGGCGGCTGTTGTTGTTGTTGACTCCATGTTATTTGTGTTACACAGATGAGAAGTCGGGGCTGGAACATCCAATGATTGGTTCGTGATTCATTCACTCACTCAGAGGCTCACTCACAGACTCACTCACACAGATACTCACTATCTCACTCAGAGCCTCCCTCACACAGAGACTCACACACACTCACACACAGACTGACACACACTCAAGCTCAATAAGACCCATTCATTCATTTACTTCAACTCAGACCCATTCACTCATTCACTCACACTCAAGAGACCTATTCAATCATTACTCACACTCACCGAGACCCATTCACTCATTTCCAGTCCCCGTGCTTAATCCCGTACAGGGTCACGCTGGGCCGGAATATATCCCGGCACAGGACGCGAGACGGAGACTGTGCTCAGGATGGAGCACCTTTCAGCCTCCAAGACCTCGGTGGACTGGAGCTGCATGAACTGGATCTGTGTGGACGGGAGTTGAGTCGACTGGAGCTGTGTGGACTGGAGCTGCATGGACTGGATCTGTGGACTGAAGCTACGTGGACTGGAGCAGTGTGGACTGCATATGTTTAGACTGAAGCTGCATAAGCTTGATCTGTGTTGACTAGAGTTATGTAGATTGGAGTTGTGTAGACTAGAGTTATGTAGAATGGATCTGCGTGGACTGGAGTTGTGTAGACTGCAGTTGTGGACTAGAATTGTGTAGACGAGCTGCGTGGACTGGAGAAGCTGTGTAGACTGGAGTTGTGTATACTGGAATTATGTAGACTGGAGTTGTGTAGACTAGAGTTGTGTAGACCGGAGCAGCTGTGTAGATTGGAGCAGCTGTGTAGACTGGAGATGTGTAAACTAGAGTTATGTAGACTGGAGCTGTGTAGACTGGAGCAGCTGAATAGACTGGATCTGTGTAGACTGGAGTTGTGTAAACTGGAGCTGCTGTGTAGACTGGAGATGTGTAGACTGGAGCAGCTGTGTAGACTGGAGTTGTGTAAACTGGAGTTGTGTAAACAGCTGTGTAGACTGGAGCAGCTGTAGAGACTAGAGTAGTGTAGACTGGAGTAATGTAGACTGAAGTTGTGTAGACGAGTTGTGTAGACTGGAATTGTGTAAACTGGAGCTGTGTAGACTGGAGTTGTGGAGACTAGAGTTGTGTAGAATGGAGCTTTGTAAACCGGAGCAGCTGTGTAGATTGGACTTGTGTAGACTGGATTTGTTCAGACGAGAGTTGTGTAGACTGGAATTATGTAAACTGGATCTGTGTTGACTAAAGTTATGTAGATTGGAGCTGTGTAGACTAGAGTTATGTCGACTGGATCTGCGTGGACTATAGTTGTGTAGACTGCAGTTGTGTAGTCTGGAATTGTGTAGACTGGAGTTATGTAGACTAGAGTTGTGTAGACTGGAATTGTGTAGACTGGAGTTGTGTATACATGAGCAGCTGTGTAGACTGGAGTTGTATAAACTGGAATTGTGCAGACTGAAGTTATGTAGACTTGAGCAGCTGTGCAAACTGGAGCAGCTGTGTTGACTGGAGTTGTGTAGACTGGAGTTGTGTAAACTGGAGCTGTGTAGACTGGAGTTGTGTAGACTAGAGTTGTGTGGACTGGAGCTGTGTAGACTGGAGCAGCTGTGTAGACTGGAGCTGTTTAGACTGGAGTTATGTATATTGAAGTTGTGTAGACTGGAGTTGTGTAGACTGGAATTGTGTAAACTGGAGCTGTGTAGACTGGAGTTGTGTAGACTGGAGCAGCTGTGTAGATTGGACTTGTGTAGACTGGATTTGTTCAGACGAGAGTTGTGTAGACTGGAATTGTGTAAACTGGATCTGTGTTGACTAAAGTTATGTAGATTGGAGCTGTGTAGACTAGAGTTATGTCGACTGGATCTGCGTGGACTATAGTTGTGTAGTCTGGAATTGTGTAGACTGGAGTTATGTAGACTAGAGTTGTGTAGACTGGAATTTTGCAGACTGGAGTTGTGTATACACGAGCAGCTGTGTTGACTGGAGTTGTTTAAACTGTAATTGTGTAGACTGGAGCTGTGTAGACTGGAGCAGCTGTGTAGACTGGAGTTGTATAAACTGGAGTTTTGTAGACTGAAGTTGTGTAGACTTGAGCAGCTGTGCAAACTGGAGCAGCTGTGTAGACTGGAGTTGTGTAGACTGGAGTTTTGTAGACTAGAGTTGTGTAGACGAGCTGCTTGGACTGGAGCAGCTGTGTAGACTGGAGTTGTGTAGACTGGAGGTGTGTGGACTGAAGTTTTGTAGACTGGAGCAGCTGTGTAGACTGCAGTTGTGTAGACTAGAGTTGTGTAGATTTGAACTGTGTAGACTGGAGCAGCTGTGTAGATTGGACTTGTGTAGACTGGATTTGTTCAGACGAGAGTTGTGTAGACTGGAATTGTGTAGACTGGAATTGTGTAAACTGGATCTGTGTTGACTAAAGTTATGTAGATTGGAGCTGTGTAGACTAGAGTTATGTCGACTGGATCTGCGTGGACTATAGTTGTGTAGACTGCAGTTGTGTAGTCTGGAATTGTGTAGACTGGAGTTATGTAGACTAGAGTTGTGTAGACTGGCATTTTGCAGACTGGAGTTGTGTATACACGAGCAGCTGTGTTGACTGGAGTTGTTTAAACTGTAATTGTGTAGACTGGAGTTGTGTAGACTGGAGTTTTGTAGACTAGAGTTGTGTAGACGAGCTGCTTGGACTGGAGCAGCTGTGTAGACTAGAGTTGTGTAGATTTGAACTGTGTAGACTGGAGCAGCTGTGTTGACTGGAGCTTTGTAGACCGGAGCAGCTGTGTAGACTGGAGTTGTGTAGACTGGAGTTATGTAGACTGGAGTTGTGTAGACTGGAGTTATGTAGATTGAAGTTGTGTAGACTGGAGTTATGTAGATTGAAGTTGTGTAGACTGGAGTTGTGCAGACTGGAGTTGTGTAGACTGGAGGAGCTTGTAGACCGGCGTTGTGTAGACTGGAGCAGCTGTGTAGACTGGAGTTATGTGGACTGGAGCAGCTATGTAGACTGGAGTTGTGTGGACTGGAGCAGCTGTGTTGACTGGAGTTGTGTAGACTGGAGTTGTGTAAACTGGAGCTGCTGTGTAGACTGAAGTTGTGTAGACTCGAGTTGTGTAGACTGGAGTTGTGTAGACCGGAGCTGCGTAGACTCGACCAAGTGTCTCAAGACACAGGGGTCAATTTACTCAGGAGGGTGGTAGAGCAGTGAGCAGTGCTGTCGCCTCACAGCAAGAAGGTTCACGGTTCAGATCCCGGTTCGGGTGCCTTTCTGTGTAGTTCTCTCTCCCCCGTGTCCGCGTGGGTTTTCGCCGGGTACTCCGTTTTCCTCCCACTGTCCAAAGACATGCTCCTGCCGAGGTTAATTGACTTGCTGAGTAAATTTCCTTCTGCTGCCCTGCGATGGTACCGGCGTCGCATCCTGGGTATATCCCCGCCTTGTGCCATCTGTTTGCCAGGATTGGCTCCAGTCTGCCACGACACTGTACATGATTAAACGGGTACTGATCGTGAGTGAACAGATAGACTGGTGTGGGCCTTTATCCGGTCATGTGCTGCTGTGGTTGAAATGAAAGCATTGAAAACATCCAGAAGGCCCCTACATCATGTCACCGCTGGTCTCGTCGCTGACTGGGTGAGTGCATCGCTGCGTAACGATGAACCGCTATGCCGCGGCTGAAGAACCCCTGGCAGCCCGTGCCACATGGCCACACGAGCAAGTCGGACCCGCAGGTGCCTGGCGGGGATTATGACCGAGGTCGACTCCCTTTAAGTAAACCCTGCCGAAACACATATAGTGTATACCCCAAAACACTGTTATATGTAATTAGTTATAGATCAAGGATCGTAACCCAGCACAATGTGTGAGTCCTTGTGTCTCTGGAATTTGCGAGTTTCTCTCCCCGTGTCTGCGCCGGTTTTTGCTGGGTACTCAGGTTTCCTCCCACCATAGCTTCTGCCCAAGTAGTCCTGAGTAAATTCCACTCCCCTCCCACAACCATGGATAGGATTTAGCGGGTATTTGTATCACTTCTAAGATTGATTTTCACCTGCGAACTACAAAGCACCATAGAGTTGTACAGAGAACTAGCATAGTAACATCAGAGTATATCAACTAAAGTAATTATACTTTAATTCGAAGGCTTTCGTGACCAATATTATCAATGAAATCCATTTTTTTGGGTCAGGTCACGTAAAATTGGCGCGTCTTCTGTTCAACGTGACAACCCCGTGCTGATTGGCCATGTCGGGTGGTGGAGGGTTAAACGACACTACTTTATAATCTTTAATTTTTTACGTGACCTGACCCAAAAAAATAGATTTCATTGATAAAGTAATTATAAACCAAGGAATGATACAGAATAACAAATGGCAATTCTTAAATAAAGCATTGTTCCTGAGCAGGCGCAGGTCAACAGCGAGTCTTCATGTACAACAGAGCAGCATCAAGAGTCCGTGCCCGAGGACTTTAAAGCCGTACAGAACGAGCGAGTCTTGAGATGGGATTTAATGCCAAGGAACTCGGCTGATCGAATCTCCAATGGGAGTTCGTCTGGGAGGAGGGTGCGAGAAGGCCGTCAACCATCGAATGGAGATGTGACCTGGGCACATACAGCAAGCTCGTATTGAAGGATCGAAGTTGTGTAGAGGGTGCCTGAAGTAGGTCATGGATGTATGTCAGAGCAGTGCCAGTGAGAGCCTTGTAGGTGAGAATTCAGTCCAATACTTAACAGGTAATCAGTGGAGAGACATCAGTACCGGGGATATGTGAACGTAGATGGGTGTGCAAGTGAGGACTCTAGCAGCCGCATTCTGCACACCTTGGAGACGATGGATCAGGTAGGCAGGGCTGCTTCCTTCTCAAAGTCACAGACATCTTTTATTGAGGTCACTGGAAATTGGAACAAGATGAGTGGAACAAAAAACCCCCTTATAATTATAACGAGAAATCAACTCACGAGGAAACTCAAGAGCGGCCCACAGCTTGACTCCCCGGGGGATAGCAAGAGGCTGTGCGGAGTTCTGTCCCACACAGCACGGGACTCACATTGTCTCCAACATCAACGAACATAATACAAGCAGGAAATCCTGACTATCTAGATCCCGAGATCTCCAGATACCAAGTATACGAGTCTCCGGTCTTGGAGTCTCCGGTCTTGGCAGGCTCCGGTCTTGGCAGGCTCCGGTCTTGGAGTCTCCGGACCCCAAGTCTCTCTGAGTCACCAGACTCTTTGGATTGACTCGGCGCTACTCAATAGCGATAAACTCCATCATCCAATAACCATCCCTCCCAATCGGGATTAACAAAACCATCGGGTGCCCTCATCCTCGTACCAGGTGCCTCTATGGATGTCTGTGTTGAACTCGGCCCTACTCTTTAGGGATAGCAGTGTCACGGAGCATTGCTTCCTCTGGAGTCTATAGTTTATACAGTATAGACAGTCCGACACTAAATAGGGGAGCGGGGGAACTGAGGAGAGGGGGGAGAAGGCAACAGGGTCGACCGGCGCCAACATTCGCCAGATGAGTCCTCAATGTAATAGTCTATAGTGTATACAGTCTACAGTGTATGCAGTCTATTGTATAGTCTATATCGTGTGTACACAGCCCAGTCTAAGTCGAGTGTAGTCTACAGTCTGGTGTCGTCTAGTGTAGTCTACAGTCTGGTGTAGTCTATCATGAATACAGTCTGCACAGTCCACCATAGTCTATAATGTATATAGTCTGACATACAGTCTACAGTGTATACACAGTCTATTGTATAGTATATCGTGAATACACAGTCCAGCCTAAGGCTAGTGTAGTCTTTAGTGTATAGTCAATACAGTCTGGTGGCGTCTATCATGAATAGTCTACACAGTCCACCAAAGTCTATAGTGTAGTCTGACAGTCTATAGTGTATACACAGCCTAGTGTGGCCTAGTGCATACGTACAGGCGATAGTCTGCATTTTATAGTGTATACAGTCTAGTGTAGTCTATAATCTATACAGCCAATAGTCTATAGTGTAGTTTATACAATGCAGTCTAAAGTCTATACAGTCTAGTGCAGTCTAGTGTATACAGACTATAGTTTAGTCTATAGACTGTACAAAGACCACCATAGACTCTAGTACACAGTGTGGTCAATGTAGACCGTAGACTGCACTATAGACTATAGTACAGTACAGTCAATTAGTCTGTATAGGACTGTGGGGGTACACTAGAGGAACCCTTTTCTTTCCCAAAAGAGCAGCCATCTATTTGTCAACTCATAACGGGGGTTCTAATCAATCACAACATGAACAAACACCATGATCTAACGGAACCACCCTAGGTTCTAACGGAACCACTCTGGGGTCTAACTTAACGACTCTGGTGTTCAACGGAACCACCCTGGTTAACCACTCTGGGGTGTAACGGAACCACCTTGTGTTCTCACACAACCACCCTGGGTTCTCACGGAACCTGCCTGGGGTCCAACGGAACCACTCTGGGGTCTAATGGAAAAACGCTGGGGTCTAACGGCACCTCTCCGGGGTCTAATGGAAAAACGCTGGGGTCTAACGAACTACTATAAGGTCCACCTGAACCTGCCCAGGGTCTAACGGAACCATGCTGGGTTCTAACAAAACGTGCCCCAGATCTAACGGAACCACGCTAGGGTCTAACAGAACAGTGGTATTAGCAGTCAGTGTGGGCGGTGAATGTTGGCGGTATAAGCGGTGAGTCTCAGCAGCGAGTGTTAGCGAACGTTAGCAGTGAGTATTAGCAGTAATTGGTTGAGCTTTAGCAGTGAGCGTTAGCGGTGAGCATTAGCGGTGCGTAATAGCGGTGAGCATTAGCGGCATTAGCAGTATTAGTGGTGAGCGTTAGCAGTATTAGCGGTGAGCACTACTGGTGCGTATCAATGATGAGTATTAGCGGTGAGCGTTAGAGGTAAGGGTTAGTGGTAATAGTGGCGAGTACTTGAGGTGAAATATTAACCCCAATCCTCCTCCTCCTCCTCCACCACTCCACTCCTCATTACTGTGCCGAGTACTGACGATGAGGGGGGGGCACCCTGTATGGAGATACACACACACATACAGAGACACAGAGAGACATAAAGATACACAGATATATACCCGAGGGTCATACAGCGCTGCACAGAGCTGTGGAGAGAACGGCATGTCTACAGCAATATCAGAGCAGTTCTATTGAAAGTCAAATAATGGCTATAACTTAGAGGACATAAAATAAGCGATAAAAATAATTGTTCAATAAGCGAAGGACGAATAAGTATTCCTGAGCAGGCACATATCGGCAGTGAGCCATCATTCTAGCACAAGTGAGTCCTAGCCAGAGGCTTTGAATGCCTTGTGCAACAATTTAGTCTTGAGATGAGATCTTAAGATGCCCAGGGACTCAGCTGATCGAATCTCCAATGGAATAGAATTCCAGAGTCTGGGAGCAGCGCGCGAGAAGGCTCTTTCCCCCATCGAATGGAGGTGCGATCTGGGCACATGCATGGAGGATCAAAGTTGTTGTGTTGAGGAGGGTGCCTGAAGTAGGTCACGGATGTATGTCAGAGCTGCGCCAGTGAGAGCCTTGAAGGTGAGGAGGATCTTGAAGTCAAGCCTGTATTTAAGTGGTAGCCAGTAGACACACCAGTACTGGGGATATGCAATCGTGGATGGGTGTACGAGTAAGGATTGGCAGGCACATTTTGCACACATTGAAGATGATTGATCAGGTAGGCAGGGATGCCAGGGAGTAGTGCATTGCAATTGTCGATTCGTGAAGAGATGAAGATGTGCATAAGCTGCTCAGCATCAGATGGAGACAGGATGTTGCGCAGTCTGTTTATGTTTCGGAGATGTAAATAGGCTACCTTCATCACCTTGTTGATGTGTGTCTCGAAGTTCAATGAGTAATTAAGTCACACCTGGACTCTGCACTGCATTAGCAACTTCAATGGATGGCTCGTCAAGTATCAACTGGATAGGTTCAGCCTTGGACAATTGGAGCGACAAGCAAAACTTGTTTTGTCACCATTTAGTTTCAGGAAATTTGAATTGAGCCAGGCCTGCACATTTAGCAGTGAAGACGACATGTAAAGACTAGACGCATTGATGGATGGCTTTGCGTGGATATAGATTTGGATATCATCAGCATAGCAATGGTAGCTGAGATTGAGGCTGCGCAGGATAAGGCCAAGTGGTTATATGTAGATGTTGAAGAGTGGGCCGAGCATTGAATCATAAGGATCTCCAGACAATACAGGATGGATCTGAGTTACTTCCACCGAGCTGGCGAACTGCTTCCGGTCGGAGACGTAGGAGCTTAGCCAGTGGAGGGCATAACAAAAGATGCCTATACCCTCCAGTCACTCAAGGTAAGGTGGTAAACGTTATCAAAGGCAGCGCACAGGTCCAGGAGGACAAGAATACTTGGCAAGCCTTCATTAGCAGCGACAAGTATGTTATCAACTACTTTAACCAGAGCAGTTTCAGATTGGAAGGGATCGAGAAGGTCTTTGTTGAGAACGTGTTTCTGGAGTTGCATGGCTATTGCACCTTTGAGGACCTTAGTAAGGAATGGTAGATTTGAGATGGGGCGATACTTATCAGGGATGTTGCAATCAAGGCCAGGGGTCACTGTTGCACATTTGGAAAATGGGGGAACTATGCCGGCGTAAGGTGAGTTATTTTCGAGATTAGTAAACGACGGTGGCAAGGAATTTGAAATTTTCCTGGATAAATTTGATTGGGAAGGGGTTTAGGGAGCAGTTTGTAGGCTGACAAAATCTAGTAACTAATAAACACAGCGGATTCCGTTCAAACTCGTAAAATTTCAGGCGTTTTGAGACCAACGTTGGAGAAGGAACATTTGTTGATGTATTGGTTGGCGGTTGAGACTGGGTAGAGATAGGGTGGGCTTCGTTTTTTTCTGAGAAAAACTGATCCGCCTGATCTTTATTAATGAAAAGAGAGGAGGATGAGTGACTGATTGGACGAAGAAGCTGATGGTCAAGAAGAGGATCGATCGTGGGCTTGTCCATGGTGTCGGCCAAGATGCTGTAAAAGTGGTTGGTACAGGCGCGATCAAGTGTCTTCTGGTAACCATTTAGCTGGCCCTTAAAGATTTCAGCATTAACGGTATAAGTCCAAATTTTCTCCAAGTTCGTTCGTTCGACAGAGTGCATTCGGATTGAGGTCCCCAAGTTCAGCATTATACCAGGGGGACGGTTTTCTACCCTAAACACAGCATAATTTTAATAAGGTCCAGTCATCCAGTATACTTGATAGCAGGCTGTTGTAAGTTTCAACTTTCGCATCAGAGGCAGTGAGCCAAGACAGTGATGAACTGTTCATTGTAGTGGTGAATAAGTCTGGAGTGATGGCATTAAGATTCCAGAATTGGATTTGGCACTTGGTAATGGAAATGGGTGGCGGTGCCTGAAGATCAATCCACACAATGGAATGATCAGACAAACCAGGATCAATGACGGACAGGTGGGTTACAGATATGTTGTTTGATCAAACCAAGTCCAGAGTATGGCCACATCTCAGAGTGGCAGATGTCACGTTGAGTAAAGCCAAATGAGTTCAGAGTGGTCATGACATCCCTTGCGGGGGGGGGGGTTCTTTCGGGAGTCAACATGGATGTTGAAATCACCAAATATCAGCATCCTTTCAGAACTGGAGCACAGCTTAAAAAGCAGCTCCGAGTTTATTGATAAAAAGTGGAGGCTCCAGGTGAGCGGAAGAGCAGCACCAACTTCACAGGTTGAGCCGACCTTCAATCCAGACACGCTTGAATGAATGGAAGGTCGGTGACAAAATCGGTCATGTCAGCAGATATGGTGGAGAACTGCAAATATGCCACCGTGACCATGAGAATGAGCCATCTGATGGAGCGCAAAGTCCCGTGGTTGAGCCCGATTGAACGTGACAATCACCTTGATGGTGCCAGATATCTGTTAGGCAGAGCAGGTCCAAACTTTTGTACAAGATCAGCTCAGCAATGAGTAGGTTTTTTTCCATGTTCAGAGAGTGCATATTTAGCAGGGCAAAATGGGTTTCAGTTGCAGACAATGTGCATACTGGAGGACAACCGACCAGAGGTATTGTCTGCGAGCAACGTCGAGCTGTAAAAGGTCTAATTTGTTGCTTCCTCGGTGGCCAATATGTAGGACTTCATAGAGGGATGGGGATAGGGGGGCATCAAGACCAGGAAAAGCATCAGGCAGAGATGATCTTCCAAGAGATATGTTGAAGGTGGCGATTGCCTGCAGACATGCCTGCAGACATGCCTGCAGACATGCCCTATATGACAATTGAAACTGTTTGAAGCATAGGAAGGGTCCCGCAGGAATGGAAGGATGCGCTAGCAGCGCATTCTTTAAGAAGGGGGGTCGCACCGATTGTAATAACTACAAGGACATCTCGCTCCTCAGTGTGACGAGAAATGTCCTGGCAAGGATCATTCAACATCGCCTTTCCGGGCATGCTGAGGAGGTGTGGGGAACCTCAATGTGGATTCAGGCCAGGGCGGTCTTGCACAGATGCCATATTCTATCTAGCTGCTACAGCAGAGATGTAGGGAATTCCAACATAACCTACATCTCTGCTTTATTAACCTGGTCAAGGCCTACTATACCATCAGTAGACCAGGGCTGTGGGTTGTTCTTCGTGATTTCAGGATCCCTGACTCTGCTCACCATCATCATCATGAAGGACGTTCATGATGGTTTACAATTCTCGGGTAAAGTTATGTAGAAGTCAGAGCTATTCTGTTTACCTTGGGGTATGAAAGGGATGACCTCTGGCTCCTACATTATTCAACATCTTTTTGATCACGTAGTTCGAGAGGCTTTCCATGGATGTACTGGTGGAATTTCCATCTGGTGGCCGACCATGTAATCTATGCCGATAATTTAGTGATTGCTGCTCATTCTGAGGTGTTGGAGGCTCTGTTGTTGAACCTGGAGCATGCCATAAAGAGGTGAGGTCTTACCATCAGTCCCACCAAAAGCAAGCACTTGTCTGGGTAATTTGTACCACCGAAGACTCCACCCCCTCAGCTCTCCAAGAATGATGGGCAGTTGAGGAGACAGCGGAGAAGTTTTGAGACCTAGGCAGTGTGCCTATAGCCAGTTCTGGTAGGACAGTGAGGTTTCGCTCCGAATCAGTTGGGCAACATTATCGCTTCATCGGCTACGTAACGCTGTGTGGAAACTGCCTGCCCTGTTGCTCCACATGAAGCTTCGGGTCTTCTCAGCTGCAGCCATGCCCTCTCTTCTCTGCTTGCCAAACATGGGACCCCCCCTGGCAAAACGTCTGCGCCATCTTGAAACTTACCAGTTGGCCTGCCAATGATCCATCCCGGAGTAACCCGGTTGGATTGTGTGAGCTTACAAAATCTTGAGAGATCTGGACAAATTCCTATTTGTGAGCTCTTCCGGCAAGAAATCACTGTTTGTCCAGATAAAGGGGGCTAAACGGGCATGGCACAGGCTAGAGAAGAGATGGACTGATGTGACAAAGAAGGACCTGGAGTAGAGTGGACTTGCTACAGACCGAAACCAGTGTTAAGATAGACCTCTGTGGAAGAGGATCGTGAAGGACACTACGGGGCAGTTGTAGGGGGTCACCCTCCAACAACAATGGAGGGTGGAGGAACGACACTCACAACAAGAGCGCCAGGCGAATAAAAAACAGCGAGTTGGCACAGCAGGGAGCATAGGTGATGCACCTGCCACTCATCTCAGTCAGACAACCCATAACACCTGGGTCTGTTTCTATGCCTTTTTTGGGAAGCCTTGGGAACTTCACATGGCCTCAAGGTCCACATGGCCTGGCACAGGCGCTATGGTGACGTCACCGCTACTTAGTGGCGAATGACGGTTGTTGTATATAGGTGTATTAACAATGATAATTTTGAGTTTTAAAATTTAAGTTTAAAAGTGGGATCACAGTTTTTTTAATGTACTGCAACAATGTGCAGCTTTAAAAAAAAAAACATAAAAAAATATGCTATTGTTGCCGATTTTCCATTATAATGTCGTTGACGTGCCACACATCGCAGCTCTGTGCAGCACTGTGACCCTCGGGTGAAAAACGCTCTATAAATGCAATTATTATTATTATTATCTATGCGTATATCTGTCTATGTACCTGTGTATCTTTGTGTATCTGTGTTTGTGAGCATGTGTGTATCTGCATATCGGTGCCTCCGTCCGTCCGTACCTTCATGCGTACATCCCTGGAGTTGAAGCCCCCCCCCCTAAACGCAAAGCCAGTGGCCAGTGCCCCCTTGGCTTCCTCCTCCAGCCAATCAGGAACGGGCTGGTTCGACTGAGACACAAGGACACGGGCACAAAGACACGGAGACAGATGGGCATCCTCATCTAGCCAATCAGGAACGGGCTGGTTCGACTGAGACACGGGGACAGACAAATCCGCACATAACCCCAGAGACCCATAGACATCCAAAGTCCTGTAGTCGTAGTATAATTACACGTGAGAGCAGCGACCAACGGACGAGATCGTGATCCCACGTGGATCCAAGAGACCCACAGACACCCACAGAAACCCATGGATACCCAGAGCCCTGCAGTAGTCTTAGCAGGATAGTAGCAGTTTTAAGATGGTAGTAGTATAAAATAACAGTAGTAGTAGGATCACAGCAGTAGTAGGATTACGTGTGCGAGAGTAGCGATCAGTGGGCGAGCCAGATCCTGATCCCGGGTGGAATCGTAGAAAGCCACCGCCGACCCGCGGTGGCCTATGCGGCCAGTGCGCCCGATGCGGTGTACATAGTCGTCCACCACCGTCGGGAGGTCGTAGTTCACCACCTGTACGGGGGAGGGGGTGATGGTGGTGAGAATAACTGATCAGCAAACATGAGGAAAAACCGGGTCTGTCTCCCTCCTCAACATGTGTCTCCCCCTTTCTCCCCGTGTCTCCCCCTCTCTCCCGGCATCTCCAAGTCTCCCCAAGCCTCCCCCCATGTCCCCGCATCTCCGCCTCTCCCCCCCTCCCCGAAGTCCCCGCGTGTCCCCCACCCGCACCTCCCCCTTGTGCCCTGCATTTCCCCCCCATGTCTCCGACCTGCACCTCCCCCTTGTGTCCCCTTGTGTCCCCGCGTGCCCCCCGCATGACCCCGCCATACGTGCTGAACGCCGTCGATGTCGAGTCCCCGAGCGGCGACCGACGTTGCTACGAGTATGGAGACTCGGCCCGAACGGAACTCATTGAGAGCCTCCTCTCGCTCTCTCTGCTGCCTGTCTCTGGGAGACACGGAGGCACACGGGGAGACAGGTAGACTCAGGGAGACTCGGGGAGACTCGAAGACACAACCTCCACACTACTTGTGGGCGGAAACACGAGAACTCAAAGGAAACCCATGCAGTACGTGACTCCACAATGCGGCGTCCTTCAGCGCGGCGGCCTTCAGCGCGGCAGCCTTCAGCGCGGCGGCCTTCAGCGCGGCGGCCTTCAGCGCGGCGGCCTTCAGCGCGGCGGCCTTCAGCGCGCCGTCCTTCAGCGCGCCGTCCTTCAGTGCAGTATCATTCAGTGGTGTCTCTAACCCGTGGATGCTCGTGGTGCGGTGCCCTGATTGACAGAGGAAGCAGGCGAGGAAGTCTGCGTTCCTCTTCGTCTCCACGAACACGAGGGTGCGGTCGTCTCCTACGAACCCCGGAGGAGTCACAACAGGGACACACAGTCATACACACATACAAAACAGTCGCACGTGTCCCCGCATCCCCATTCCCCCATGTCCCTCTCCCCATGTCTCAGTCTCTCGCTCCATGTTCCTGTATCTCTCTCCGTGTCCCTGTGTCTCCTTGTCCCCGTAACTGTCTCCGTGTACCCGTATTTCTCTCTCCATGTCCTTGTCTCTGTCTCCGTGTCCCTGTGTGTCCCCATGTCTCTCTCCGTGTCCATATCTCTCTCTTTCCGTGTCTATCTCCGTGCCTCCGTACCAAATTCCTTTAGTATCTCCAGCAGTCGCTCTCTCTTCCCGTAATTGTCCACTCTCTCCACGGTCTGCTGAACATCTCCACATGCGGCCCCCACGCTGCCAACCACTACGAACACGTAGTCTGTACGGAGAAACTCTCCCGCTAGCCTGGAGATACACACGGAGATATACACAGAGATATACACACAGTGAGTAGGTGAGTGGGTGTGTTAATGGTTAGGTGAGTGTATAATTGTGTAGGTGAGTGCGTGAGTGAGAAGGTAAGTGGGTAGGTGAGTGGGTAGGTGAGTGGGAAGGTGAGTGGATGCTTGAGTGGGTAAGTGAGGAGGTGGGGGAGTGGCCAGGTGAGTGAGTGGGTGGGTGACTCGGTAGCTGAGTGGGTAATTGATTGGGGAGGGTGAGTGGGTAGGTATGTGGGTGGTTGAGTGACACAGTCTTCTTGCGTGCTACTCCCAGACTCTGGAATTTCCTTCCATTGAAGATTCGATCATCCCGGGCATCTTCAGATCTCATCTGAAGGCTCACGTGCTCCGTAAGGCTTTCAAGTCTTCTGGTTAGTGGACTAACCAGAGGACTTGAAAGCCTTGTGAGTAGGTGGTGACTTAGTTAGTGAGTGGTGAGTTAGTGAGTGGTAAATTAGTGAGTCACTGTTGGATGGCCACAGGGAAGGTTGCGCTGAACATCAGTGTGAGTGGTGAGTTAGTGGTGAGTGAGTGGTGAGTGAGTGGTGAGTGAGTGAGTGGTGAGTTAGCCTCACTGTTGGATAGCCACAGGGAAGGTTGCGCTTAACATCAGTGTGTGAGTGAGTGGTGAGTGAGTGGTGAGTGTGAGTGAGTGAGTGAGTGGTGAGAGTGGTGAATGAGTGGTGAATGAGTGGTGAATGAGTGGTGAGTGAGCCTCACTGTTGGATGGCCACAGGGAAGGTTACACTGAACATCAGTGTGTGAGTGAGTGGTGAGTGAGTGGTGAGTGAGTGGTGAGTGAGTGAGTGGTGAGTGAGTGAGTGAGTGAGTGGTGAGTGGTGAGTTAGTCTCACTGTTGGATTGCCACAGGGAAGGTTGTGCTTAACATCAGTGTGTGAATGGCGAATGAGTGGTGAGTTAGCCTCACTGTTGGATAGCCAGGGAAGATTACACTGAACATCAGTGTCTGAGTGAGTGGTGAGTGAGTGGGTGGTGAGTGAGTGGGTGGTGAGTTAGTGAGTGGTGAGTGAGCCTCACTGTTGGATGGCCACAGGGAAGGTTGCACTGAACATCAGTGTGTGAATGAGTGGTGAGTGAGTGAGTGGTGAGTGAGTGGTGAATGAGTGGTGAATGAGTGGTGAATGAGTGGTGAGTTAGCCTCACTGTTGGATAGTCACAGGGAAGGTTACGCTGAACATCAGTGTGTGAGTGGTGAGTGAGTGGTGAGTGAGTGGTGAGTGAGTGGTGAGTGAGTGGTGAGTGAGCCTCACTGTTGGATGGCCACAGGGAAGGTTACGCTGAACATCAGTGTGTGAGTGGTGAGTGAGTGGTGAGTGAGTGGTGAGTGAGCCTCACTATTGGATGGCCACAGGGAAGGTTGCGCTGAACATCAGTGTATGAGTGAGTGGTGAGTGAGTGGAGTGAGTGGTGAGTGAGTGGTGAATGAGTGGTGAATGAGTGGTGAATGAGTGGTGAGTTAGCCTCACGGTTGGATAGCCACAGGGAAGGTTACGCGGAACATCAGTGTGTGAGTGGTGAGTGAGTGGTGAGTGAGTGAGTGGTGAGTGAGTGGTGAGTGAGTGGTGAGTGAGCCTCACTGTTGGATGGCCACAGGGAAGGTTGCGCTGAACATAGCGTGTGAGTGAGTGGTGAGTGAGTGGTGAGTGAGCCTCACTGTTGGATGGCCACAGGGAAGGTTGCGCTGAACATCAGTGTATGAGTGAGTGGTGAGTGAGTGGTGAGTGAGTGAGTGGTGAGTGAGTGAGTGGTGAGTGAGTGGTGAATGAGTGGTGAGTTAGCCTCACTGTTGGATAGCCACAGGGAAGGTTACGCGGAACATCAGTGAGTGGTGAGTGAGTGGTGAGTGAGTGGTGAGTGGTGAGTGAGTGGTGAGTGAGTGAGCCTCACTGTTGGATGGCCACAGGGAAGGTTGCGCTGAACATCAGCGTGTGTCTCTCGTCGCGAGGGGTGGCACCGCTCAGGAGACGACGAACGTCGGCCTCGAAACCGAGCTCTAACATCCGGTCAGCTTCGTCTAGAATCACGAACTTTACCCTTTCTAGACTCACCTGCGCACAGTCACACACACAGCCACACACACAGTCAAGTAAGTGCATCCGGTCGGCTATGTCTAGAATCACGAACTTTACCCTTTCTAGACTCACCTGCACAGTCTCAGACACAGATCCCCAATATAGCCTAAACAGATTGTAGGGTCAAGTGCCGTTACCGAGCAACTATGAAGGTCGACTCGGCACACGAGCGAGTGGGTGACCAGCACTACGGCAGGCCGCCTTTGTCTCCCTAGTGGCAATGTTTACACAATGCGCTAGATACTCATTTGAAGCCGAGTTGACATCGGGGAGGCCCAGGATCGGTTTAGAAAATCGTCACTGATGTTCGTCGTGCGCGGGACTCGAACTCGAGTCGCCGGGTTTGTAGCCCAGCGCGATTACCGCTGAGCCACCGCTCCCCACAGTCACAGTCAGTCACATACACAGTCACACAGAGCATTCGGTTGGCCTCGTCAAGAATCATAAACATTACTCTCTAGACTCATCCAGTCACACACGGCGTAAAGTTGGCCTGCTCCACAATCATAGGCCTCGCCAAGTCTAAACAACTAGACAAACTACAGTCCATAGCAGTGTATGGTAGTACAGTATACAGTAGTGTATAGTCGTCTAGTGTACTGTAGTGCAGTGTACTGTAGTGCATAGTGTACAGTAGTGCATAGTGTACTGCAGCGTATAGTATAGAAGTCCATAGTATAGAGTATTGTAGAGTAGCATATAGTGTATTAAAATGCAGTGACTAACAGCATATAGTGTACAGTGGGGTATAATATACAATAGCGTAGAGTGTATAATAGGACGTAGTGTATAAGTGTAGTGCGCAGTGTACTGCACAGTGCACTTTAGTGTGACGTGTACAGAGAGCGGAGTGTACAGAGAGCGGAGTGTACAGAGAGCGTGTGTACAGAGAGCGGAGTGTACAGAGTGGTGCGTACAGACAGCGGCGCATACAGAGAGCAGAGTGTACAAAGAGCGGAGTGTATAGAGAGCGGAGCGCACAGCGAGCGGCGCGTACTGCGGTGTGTACAGGGAGCGATGTGTACAGGGAGCGGTGTGTACAGGGAGCGGTGTGTACAGGGAGCGGTGTGTACAGGGAGTGGAGCGTACAGGGAGCGGAGCGTACAGAGCGGAGCATACAGCAAGAGGCGTGTACAGGGAGCGGAGTGTACAGACAGCGGAGCGTGCACAGGGAGCGGAGCGTACAGAGACCAGAGCATGCATAGAAAGCGCAGCACACAGCGGTGTGTACAGGAAGCGGTGTGTACAGGGAGCAGAGTGTACAGCGAGCGAAGCGTACAGCGGAGTGCAGAGAGAGCGGAGCGTACAGCGAGCGGAGCGTACAGAGAGCGGCGCGTACAGCGAGTGGCGCGTACAGAGCGGAGTGTACAGAGAATGGTGCGTACAGCGAGCAGAGCATACAGCGCGGTGTACAGGGAGCGGCGGGTAGTGAGCAGAGCGCACAGAGAGCGGAGCGAACAGCGGAGTGTACAGCGAGCGCAGCGTAGAGCGAGCGGAGCGTACAGCGGTGTGTACAGTGAATGGAGCGTACAGAGAGCGGAGCGAACAGCGGTGTGTACAGCGAGCGGAGCGTAGAGCGAGCGAAGCATACAGCAAGCGGAGCGTACAGTGGTATACAGCGAGCGGAGCGGAGCGTACAGCGAGCAGAGGGTACAGCGAGCAGAGCGTACAGCGAGCGGCGCGTACAGCGAGCGGCGCGTACAGCGGTGTGTACAGGAAGCGACGTGTACAGCGGTGTGTACAGGGAGTGGCGTGTATCCACAGACCCGCCCTCGGTTGATGACGTCGAGGAGTCTGCCCGGAGTCCCGCACAGAACGTGGACCCCGCGCTGCAGCTGCTGCAGTTGGTGAGACACGCTGGTACCTCCGTACACTACTGCCGTGCGTACACACGTACTACACACACACAGACACAGCTGGTATGACACGCTGGTACCTCCGTACACTACCGCTATGCGTACACACGTACTACACACACACAGCTGGTGAGACACGCTGGTACCTCCATACACTACCAGCGTGTGTACATGTATTACACACACACACAGCTGGTAAGATGCTGGTACCTCCGTACACTACCGCCGTGCGTACACACGTATTGCATACACAAAGTCACGTGTCCTCAGGTACCCGTATGAGAACTTCATGGCCTGCAAGTAGATCTGCATGATCAGCTCCCTCGTCGGAGCCACCACCAGCACCATCGGACACTGAATCGCCGGTTGCAGGTTCGGATCCAGGCCCTCGCGCACCAACAGGGTCAGCACCGGCAGCAGAAACGCCGCCTGTTCATGATTCAAGA
>JAZEWT010000005.1:301994-316639 GCA_036362905.1 Mordacia mordax
AGGCAGCCGTGCAGTGTCAGTCGGCACCAACATTTGCCATACGCCGAGTTACGGCAAATTAGATTAGTTAATTAACATTTTTTTTTTTAGATGTGGGAGGACACCGGAGAACCAAGAGGAAACCCACACGGAAGAGGGGGAGAGAGAGCACACACAAACTCCACACTAGTTGTGGGAGAAAAGCAGAGAACCTGGAGGAAACCCACACAGAACAGGGGGAGAAAACCCACAAATTTCACACAGAAAGGCACCTTAGGAGGGAATCGCACTGTGTGAGATGCAGATATTAACGCTGTAGTTTAAGCTATAGGTACTTTTGTACCAGTTTAGAGATGTAAAAAAAAGAGGCTTTACCCTTTTTCTCACAATACAGCGTTAAGTTCTTAGAAAACATTATAGGCACCTTGCGTAAGGTGTCAAAAGTTTGCCGTGACACCCTGCAAATAATGCAAGCTCTGATGTTGACGTGACGTTCTCTCCACAAATCTGTGCAGCGCCTTGTGACCCTCGGGTGAAAAGCGCTCAAAAAGTGCTATTATTATACAATATGCTTTGACAATGTACGCATTGTTCTTACTGTTCGCATTGTCATGAACGTGCGGGGTTTTTTTTACTTGACACCTTACTAAAGGTGTGAATTTGGTCTTTTTTTTTAAAGAACTTAATAACGCAATATTTCAGGCGGTGGGTTGGCGCGGAGGCCCTGAGGTCACGCGGCCCGGTCATCGCCACAGTAGTGACGTATAACTTCATGTCGCTGTTACTGCGATGTAACTGCGGCGACGTAACCGCCGCGACGACGGCGGCGTCGAAGCTACGACGCCGACGCCGCGTCACCGTGACGCCGCCACCATGACGCCACCACCGCGACGCCGTCATCGTGGCGCCGTCATCGTGGTGCCGCCACCATGATGTCACCGTGATATCGTCACCGTTTTGCCGGAGCCCGTTTGGGCGCAGGCCATGAGGTCGCGCCCGGCCATCACCACGGGTATGCCGTGCCTCTGCACGGGCGTTGGCTTCTCATAGCCGGACTTGTTCAGGTTCCTCTCAAACTGGGGGCCAAGAGACAGCTCAGCAAAGCTCTACGGGGGGGGGGAAGGGGAATGGCGAGAAGCGCGCTATAACCCGTGTGCCGACGCACATGCTGACGCACACGCTGATGCACATGACGCACTTTGATGCACTCATTGACGCACACACTTATGCACTCGGTGACACACACACTGATGCACACAATAACACGCTGACAGTGAAGCGCACTGACACGCAGTGACGCACAAAAACATGCTGACAGTGATGCACACGACACGCTGACACACAATGATGCGCGCTGACACACGCAATGAAGCATAAACAGAGTGACGCACACAATGACACGCTGACATAGTGAGTCTCCGTACAGTGATGGGGTCCGGGCAGTCAGTCCCAGACACCTCCACGGGGATGTCAAAGTGTTTCTCGAAGTTGACCCCGGCCTTCGAGTGATGGAACAGAGAGTCTTCATCCTCAGGAGGAGGGGGTGGGACGTACAACGAGCGGGGGCGGACTGCACACACACAAACACACACAGAGATATATAGACAGATATACACGTGCACACACACACATACGTACATATATTAACAAATGTACAAGACATAGCTCCACACATACAGATATACACACACATAAATGCGCACATAGACACACACACAGACATACATGCGGGGGCACGCAGGGCCGAACAGATTTGTTAAAAATCTGGCCTCACCGTTCACCAAATCTTTTGAGGACCAGCTCAATCGCGAACAGAAGGCACTTAATTGCGCCAGTACCAACCACTTTTCCAGCATTTTGGCTGTTAACTGTGACAAGCCCAAGATCCTCTTGTCAAACATTAATTGGCTCCTTCATCAGTCACTCACCCTCACCTCTCTGCATTAATAAACATCAGGCGGATCAGTTCAGTGTATCTCAGACAAAACCAACAGACCACCGTATCTCTACTCAATCTCAACCACCAACCAATTCCTCAACGAATGTTCCTTCTGTATCTCAAAACTCCTGGAATTTTCTGAGTTAACAAAATACGATGTCTTTTCATTAGTTACCAGGTCTCAGCCTACAAAACTTCTCCCTGGACCCCTTCCCATCTAAACTCATCCAGGCAATATTAAAATCCCTTGCCAACTTTGTCACTAATCTCTTCAATAAATCACATCTCTCGGGCATCATTCCACCACTATTGTCTGGAGTTCCTAGCCTTGATTCAACATCCCTTATAATTATCGCGTCATCTCAAATCTACCATTCATCTCCAGGGTCCTTGAACGTGTAGTAGCCGCACAACTCGAGAAACACGTCCTCAACAATGACCTTGTCGATGCTTTCCAATCTGGGTTCAGACTTGGCCATAGTACTGAAACTGCTCTGGTCGAAGATGTTTAATGACCTACTCGTCACTGCTGATGAAGGTTTGCCAAGCATTCTTGTCCTCCTAGACTTGTGCGCTGTCTTTGATGCCACTGACCACCCCACCTTACTTGAGCGACTGAAGGGTTAGATATGTATCTGGCTGTGCCCTGTGCTGGATGAACTCCCACCTCTCTGACCAGAAGCAGTTGGTCAGTCTTGGAGGACGTAATTCAGAGATCCATCCTGTTTGTCTGGAGTCCCTCAGGGTTTAGTCCTTGGCCCACTCCTCTTCAGTATCTACATATAACCACTTGGCCATATCCTCATCTCATCTCATTGTCTGAAACCGTTTAGTCCTATACAGGGTCACGGTGAAGCCGGAGCCTATCCCGGCAGACACAGGGCGCAAGGCAAGGATATACCGACGATGGGACGCCAGTCCATCGCCGGGAAGCCTACAACACCTGGTATTCCCAGGCGGTCTCCCATCCAAGTAATAACCAGGCTCGACCCTGCTTAGCTTCCGAGATCGGACAAGATCGGGCATATTCAGGGTGATATGGTCGTAGGCTTGGCCATATCCTGTGCAGCCTCAATCTCAGCTACCATTGCTATGCAGATGACATCCAAATCTATATTCACGCAAATCCATACATCAATGTGTTTGATCTTTGCATGTCGTCCTCACTGTCAACTGTGAAGGCCTGGTTTAACACAAATGTCCTGAAAGTAAATGGCGGCAAAACAGAAGTTGTGCTTGTCGGAACCCCACACCAATTGTCCAAGACTCAAACTATCCAATTGAAGCTTGACGACCAGACCAATAAGTTGCTAAGGCAGTCCAGAGTCGAGACTGTTGATTTCTCACATAGCTTCGAGACACATCAACAATGTGACGAAGGTTGCCGATATCCATCTCAAAAACAGTGCCAAACTGCGCAACATCCTATATCCCGCTGATGCTGAGAAGCTAATAAATATCTTCATTTTCACGAATTGACGACTGCAATGCACTGCTCCCTAGCACCCCTACTTAACTGATCAATCGTCTCCAACGTGTGCAGAATGCAGCTGCTAGAGTCCTCACTCGCACACCCATCCACGATCATATATCCCCAGTACTGTTATCTCTCCACTGGCTCCGTTAAAAATAGGATCGAACTCAAGATCCCACTTCTCACCCACAAGGCTCTCACTGGTGCTGCTCCAACATACATCCGTGACCTACTTCAAGCACCCTCCTCAACCAGACCACTCCGATCCTCCAATACGGGCTTGCTGCATGTGCCCAGATCACATCCTCCATTCGATGGATGAAAGAGACTTTTCGCGCGCTACTCCCAGACTCTGGAATTCCCTTCCATTGGAGATTAGATCAGCTGAGTCCCTGGGCATCGTCAAATCTCGTCGCAAGACGCATTTGTTCCATAAAGCTTTCAACTGATGCGACTCACTGTTGTCGTGCCGGGATGATGGCTTGCTGCCGACCTACACCTGCTGAGGAATACTTATTCCTATTTTCGCCTGTTTAGCAATTATTTATATCGCTTATTTTATGCCCTTCGATAGGTTAGTCAATGTTTGACTCAATTGGATTGCTCTGCTGTTGTTGTTGCTGACTTGCCATTCTCTCCACAGCTTAAGACTTCACAATTTTTGTTGTTGTTGTGCCGATCATGTCGTTGTTGGTATGACGTTCCCTCCACAGCTGTGAAGTGCTTTGTGACCCTCGGGTGAAAGGCGTTCCAGAAGTGCAATTATTATTATTATTAAGCCTCACCCATTTCCCCTCGGCATCACCCAAGATGTTGTGGCTGCACCGATGACGGAACAGTGTGTTGGTGATTACGAGCCCATGGGCTGCACACAAATCTGGCAGCCTTTTACTGCTGTTGTTGAACTGTTCGGGCCCCTTGCCTTCCAATCACTCCAACACAGATGTCTGCATAATGACCCACTTAGGCATTAAGGTCACGTAACAGGATCACTCCATCCCGAGGGGTCATTTTAGCACAAACACCTGGGACAGGTCATAGAAGGCATCTGACTCATCGGCTGCCGCCACCACCACCATAGCTCACCTCCATTTATAGGGAGGCGAGCCCAGTTGCCTGGGACTCACAGGTTCCCACACCCCCTTCATCATTTAAATTTAAAGGAGCCACTCCCTGTTGCTTGGCAGTTTCCTGTCCCGAGTGGAAGATTGTCCACCCCTCCTGATGCCAACGTCTAGAACCAGTCCACCGGACCTCCTGTATCCCAGAGGCCCAGGTGGTAACGGTTCAGCTCTCGATAGGAGTGGCAGCCTCTCCTTCACAACATGCATTCGAACATTTCACGTGGCCACACACAGCAGCAGTTTCTGGAGGAACCCCGGGGGAGGGTACTCAGTCTCCTGGCTCTGCCAAATGGGGTTTGGCCAGAGGAAATCATAAACGCCTATCCTCCCCGGGGCTTTCAGCACAAGTTTGAATTCTTTTTCATTACGTAGTCATAATTAAATTGAAAGAGTTGGGGGGGTTACCAGCTCCCCCCACCCATTAAGAACCCCCTTGGCTGCTGTAGAAGCTGTGAGACCAGCCACCAGTGTTATGGACCGGCACCACAAGGGGGACTTGTTTTGCCAGCCCAGACACACACAAATATATACTCACAGGTACACACCGTTCACCACTCCTTACCGGGTTCATCCTCACCCTGAACTCCGCACCTCCACCTCTTGCCCTCATCATCTGCACACCCACGTACACCCAGAGACCAACAGGCAGCCTGGATTGGCGCGGTGTCTACGCAATCAGTAGCAGCTGCTTACAGCCTCACAGCAAGGTCTTGGGTTTAGTTCCCAGCTCAGGTGACTGTGTGGAGTTTGCAGATTCTCGGTCTGCTCAACCACTCACCTACTCAATCACCCTCTCTTACCGTGCACACATGGGTAGAGAGATAGAAAACATACAAACTCCACATTGGTTATGGGAGAAAACCGGAGGGACCCGGAGGAAACCCACGCAGAAAAGGGGGAGAGAATACACAAACTCCACACAGAAATGCACCCGAGGCAGGAATCGAACCGGCGAGGGCAGAATTTATTTTCTGAGACACGTAGATGTTACCACTGCACCACATTGAAGATTCGCTCAGCTGAGTCCCTAGGAATCATCTTCAAATCCTGTCTGAAGACTCACTCGTTCTGTAAGGCCTAAATTCATCTGGCTAGGAATGTTGATGTGGTTCACGCTTGAGCTTGAATGATGGCTCGCAGTAGACCTGTGCCTAATCAAGAACACTTATTCATTCCTTCGTTTGTTTAACAATTATCCTATTTGTTATATTACGTCCTTCAATGACTTGTAGTCATTTTACTTTAATTGATCTCCTCTGATGTTATACTGTTCTCTCCACAGCTCTGTACAACGTTGTGACCCTCGGGTGAAGGGAGCTTAAGAAATGCAAGTATTATTAAATATTATTACCCCACTAAGACATTACTGGTTCAAAAGCGCAGTCACTTGCCAACCCACTCAGTCATTAATTTACTCAGCCTCTCACCCACACCCTCCTAATAACCCACTCAGCCTCTCACCAACACCCTCCTACTCACCCACTCTACAATTAGTTCACTCAGCCTCTCACCCACACCCTCCTACTCACTCAGTTCATTCAGCCTCTCACCAACACCCTCCTACTCACCCAGTCATTAGTTCACTCAACATCTCACCCACACCCTCCTACTCACCCACACCCTCCTACTCACCATCTCAGTCATTAATTCACTCAGCCTCTTACAAACACCCTCCTGCTCACCCACTCAGTCATTAGTTCGCTCAGCCTCTCACCCACACCCTCCTGCTCACCCACTCAGTCATTAGTTCACTCAACCTCTCACCAACTTACCCACCCAATTGCTCACGAACCCACCTATCCACCCACCAACTCATAAGTTCACAGCCTCTCAGCAACCCACCCACACCCTGCTACTCACCCACTCACTCACCTCTGTTTGTGTGGCTCAGGCCACCGCCCCTCGTCTCCTCCCCTGCTCCCCGAAAACCCCCACCTCCTGCAGACAGGAGAGCAGTTCAACACCAGTCACAGGACATTCACCGATACATGCAGATGCAGTCACACCAAAATACAGGGACACATACGATCACACAATAACCGCCATTCGCCACTAAGTGACGGTGACGTCACCACGGCACCTGTGCCAGGCCATATGCACCTTGAGGCCAAGTGAAATGTCAAAGGCTCACCGACAGGTCACGAGACAGACCCAGGTGTTATGGGCTGCCTGAGATGACTGTCAAATGCACCACCTACACTCCCTACTGTGCCAACTTGCTGTGTTTTAGCCACCCGATGCTTCGCTCGTTGTTGTGAGCATCGCTCCTTCGCCCTCTGTTGTTGTTGGAAGGGGACTGCCTCCAACTGCCCCGTAGCGTCCTTCACGATCCTCCTCCACAGAGGTCGATCTTGACACTGCTGGTACCAATCTTCAGCAAGTGCACTCAGCTTCAGGTTCTCCTGTGCCACATCAGTCCATCTCTTCTCGAGCCCGTGCCACGCCCGTTTAGCCCCCCCTCTATCCGGCCAAACAGCAACTGCTTGGGCATGCAGGCTACATGACCCAGTCACAGCAGCCTCGCCTACCGGAGCTCACCAATAGAACTTCGTCCAGATCTTTCAAGAATGTGAGCTCACACAATCCAACCTGGTTAAACCCAGGATGGATCATAGGTAGGCAAGCCGGAAAGTTTCTAGACGGCGCAGATGTTCCACCAGGGGGGGTCCAAGTTTCGCAAGCACAGAGAAGAGAGGGCATGACTGCAGCTGAGAAGACCCGAAGCTTAGGGTGGAGCGACAGGCCAGGCAGCTTCCACACAGCGTTACGTAGCCGATGAAACGATAATGCTGCCCGACTGATTTGGAGCGAGACCTCCGCTGTCAAACTGGAACCGGCCATACGCACACTCCCTAGGTATGGAAATTTCTCCAGTCTCCTCAACCGCCCCATCACTCATAGTGCTGAGGAGGTGGAGTATCTGGTGGCACCAAATACCCAGACAGGTGCTCGGTTTTGGTGGGACAGATGGTAAGACTCCATATTTTTGTGGCGTTCTCCAGGTTCAACAGCAGAGCCCCCAACTCCTCCTCAGAATGAGCAGCAACCACCAAATCATCGGCATAGATAACATGGTTGGCCAATAGGGAGCCATCCCTTGACCGCATCCGGGCATTAATAAGCCTCCCACTGTATCTGTACCAGATGGAAATTCCACTGGAACACCCATGGAAAGCCTCTCGAACTACGTGGTCAAAAAAGATGTTGAACACCTGCGATTATGCAGGTGTTAAGATCTTAACACCTGCACAATTGCCAGATACGGTAAAACCTGTTGTAATCTTATATACTTACACATGAGACGCACACATATAGACAGATAGACACAAATACAGAGATTATACACAGCAAGACGGAGATGATACACAAAACATACACTCACCAACCCAACCATTCACTAACCCACCTACTCACTCAACCACGCACCCACCAACTCACTCGCCCTCCCATTCACTCACCTGCTCAACCACCTTCTCACTCACCCATTCACCTCACCTACTACCACCCCCAATTACTTCAACGACCCACCTACTTACCTCCCTGCCTCCCACCACTCTCGCCCCAATCCCCACTATCTTTGCCCCCCACTCTACCCTCGCAGCGAGCCTCGACCCTCAAAGCCCCTACCTTGTGGGGGGCTCCTTCCCTCAAACCCCTCGCCTTGTGTGGGGCCCCTCCCCTCAAACCCCCCACCTCGTGGGGGGCCCCTCCCTTCAAACCCCCCGCCTCGCGGTGGGCCCCTTCCTTCAAACCCCCCGCCTCGCGGTGGGCCCCTCCCCTCAATACCCCCACCTTGCGGGGGGCCCCGCCCCTCAAAACCCCCGCCTCGCGGTGGGCCCCTCCCCTCATACACCCCGCCTCGCAGGGAGCCCCTCCCCTCATACACCCCGCCTCGCAGGGAGCCCCTCCCCTCAAACTGCCCGCCTCGCGGGGAGCCCCTCCCCTGAAGGGCCATCCCCTCAAACCCCCCGCCTTGCGGGGGGCCCCTCCCCTCAAACCCCCCGCCTCGTGGGGGGCCCCTCCCCTCAACCCCCCTGCCTCGTGGGAAACCCCTCCCCTCAGACGACCCCCCTCTGGGGGGCCCCCTCCCTTCAAACCCCCCGCCTCGCGAAGAGCCCCTCCCCTCAAACCTCCCCCCCCAGCCCCACTCCCCCCTAGGTTGGGCAGCCCCTCCCCCCTCCTCATCACGGTAATGCATAGAAGCCCCGCCTCCTGTGGGAGAGGGGAGGAAGGGGGGAGGGGGGAGATAGGAAAGATGGGTAGAGAGAAGGGAAAGTTTTAAGTCAGGTTTAAGTCGTTTCTCTGCACCAACATGGTTTGTAACAGAATCGACAATTTCTACAAATATAATTACACTTCTAGTGGGCTTTTCACCCGAGGATCACAAAGCGCTGTACAGAACAGTGGCGAGAACGGTATGTTAGCAACGACATGTGAACGACAAATCAACAATATTTTTTAGTTACAAATCTGAGCTGTACAGAGAACGGCAGTCAACAATAACATCAAAGGTGTTCAACTTAAAGTCAAATAATGGCTAAACAAGAGAAGGACATAAAATAAGCGATCATAATTAATGTTCAACAAACGAAGGAAGGAGTGTGCCTGAGCAGGTGCAGATCAGCAGAGAGCCATCATACGAAAATGATAACAGTGAGCCGTATCAACAGTCCAAGCCAAACGACTTGAAAGCCTTGTGTTAAAAGTGAATCTTGAGACGAGATGTGAAGATGCCCAGGGACTCCGCTAACCAAATCTCCAATAGGAGGATGCAGGGTCTGGGAGCAGAGCACGAAAAGGCTCCGTCACCCATCGAATGGAGGTGCAATCTGGGCACATGCAGCAAGCAGCCTGTATTGGAGGATCGAAGTTGTCGTATCGAGGGAGCCTGAAGTGGGTCATGGATGTATGTCAGAGCAGCACCAGTGAGAGCCTTGTACGTATGAAGATCTTGAATTCGATCCCATATTTAACTGGTAGCCAGTAGAGACACCAGTCCTGGGGATATGTGATCGTGGATGGATGTGCGAGTGAGGACACTAGCAGCCGGATTCTGCACATGTTGGAGATGATGAATCAGGTCGGTAGGGATTCCATAGAATAGTGCATTGCAATAGTCGATTGGTGAAGAAATGAAGATGTGCATTTGCTTCTCAGTATCAGAGGGTGACAGGATGTTATGTAGTCTGGCTATGTTTCAGAGATGGAAATAGGCTACCCTCGTCACCTTTTTGATGTGTCTCAAAGCTGAGTGAGGAATTAAGAGTCACTCTTAGACTGCAGACTGCCTAAGCAACTTCAAGGGTCTGGTTGCCAAGCATCAATTGGATGGATTCTGCCTTGCACAATTGGTGAAAGTAATGATGTAGGTTTTCACGGCTCGATGCATGATGATTGCTTCGAAAAGCTGCTCTCTCGGGACATCCGCCGTCGATGGCTCTCTCTCCTCTCCTCGCGACGTTTCGCCTCACACGTTAGAGGCATCCTCAGGTCAACAGTGTTAAAGGCAGCGCTCAGGTCCAGGACAAGAATACTTGGCAAGCCTTCATCAGCAGCGACGAGTATATCATTAACTACTATGGCCAGAGCAGTTTCGGTATTGTGGCCAAATATAAACTCAGCGATCGAGGTCATTGTTGAGGACGTTTGTGGAGTTGCACGGCGACTGCATGCATGTTCAAGGACCTTAGAGAGGAATGGTAAAGTTGATATGGGGTGATAATTATCAGGGATGTTGCAATCGAGGCTATGCTTTTTTAGCAGAGGGGTAACGGTGGCACATTTCAATAGTGGGGGAACATTACCGGAGCAAAGTGAGTTATTTAAGATATTAGTTACGAAGGTAGCAAGAGATTTGAAATTTGCCCAGATGAGTTTAGATGGGAAAGGGTCCTGGGAGCGATTTGCATGCCTAGACCTGGTAACTAACGAAGAGACATTGGATTCCGTTAACTCAGTAAATTCCAATAGTTTTGAGATCAAAGCAGGGGAAGTAAAATGTATTCAGGTATTGGTTGGTGGTTGAGTCTCGGCAGATACGGTGAGATTCGATTTTCTGAGAAAAGCTGAAGCAACTTATCTTCCATAAGTTTATTAATTAAGAGAGGTTAGGGTGAGTGACTTGATAGGATGAATGAGCCAATTAATGGTCGAGAAGAAGATCTTGGGCTTGTCACAGGTATCGGCAAAAATACTGGAAAAGTAGTTGGTATGGGCGCAATCAAGTGCCTTCCGTTCGCAATTGAGCTGATCCTTATAGAATTGCGCGATGAACGTTAAGGCCAGATTTTCTCCAAGTCCATTCGTTCGGCCGAGTGCATTCGCCTTGAGGTCCCCAAATTCGCCAGTATACCAGGGGGATAGTTTTCTGCCCAAAACACAGCATGACGATAATGGGGTC
Source organism: Mordacia mordax (assembly GCA_036362905.1). NCBI lineage: Eukaryota > Metazoa > Chordata > Hyperoartia > Petromyzontiformes > Petromyzontidae > Mordacia > Mordacia mordax. The sequence continues at coordinate 312,911 of JAZEWT010000005.1, forward strand.
GAATCATCCAAAATGCTTGATAGAGGCTGTGGTAAGTTCCAAATGATGCATCAGAGGCAGAGTGAGCCAAGAGTGATAAACTGTTGATTGCAGCGGTGAATTAGTCTCGAGTGATTGGTGTTAAGATTTCAGAATAGGATTTGGTGCTTAGTCATGGAAATGGGTGGCGATTCCTGAAGATCAAACCACACAGCGGAATGATCATATAGACCAGGATAAGTGATAGACAGGTTGATTACAGATATGCCCCTTGGGCAAACCAAGTCAGAGTATGGCCACATCTGAGTGGCAGATGTCACGTGTTGAGTGGTCATGAGATCCCTTGCGAGAGGGCTCTTTGGAGAGTCAACATGGATATTGAAATAACCAACTATCAGTACCCTCTCAGAACTGGAGCACAGCTTAGAAAGAAGCTGAGTTTATTAATAAAAAGTGGAGGCTCCAGGTGGGCGGAAGAGCAGCACCAACTTCACAGATTGAGCCGACCTCCAATCCAGAGACATGCTCGAATGAATGGAAGGTCGGCGACGGAACCGGTCGGAGGTCGGCAGTAACACGGTGGAGAGCTGCAAGGCCACCACAGCGGCCATGGGAACGAGCCTTCTGATGGATGTAATAATCTAAGTTTTCTGATGGATTGCAAAGTCCAGCACTTGAGCCTGATTCAACGTAATAAAATCATCTTGATGCCAGGTCTCTTTTAGGCGGAGTCGGTCCATACTGTTGTCCGAGATCAGCTCAGCAATGAGTGGGGCTTTTCGGCGTTCAGAAAGCGTGCATTGAGCAGGGCAAAGTGGGTTTCTGTTGCAGGCAATGTGTATGCTGGAATAGGGGCACTAGCCAATGATATTTTATTCAAGCAACGTCAAGTAGACAGGAGACAGTATTTGAGATAGGAGTAACAGGGTTAGAGATGGGAGTCTTAAGATAAATAAAAATTAATGGAAAAGAATAAAACAAAAATAAAAGATTAAAACTGTTTCAAACCTCAATGACTCAAACGCGCTTTAGCACAGGTAGTTGAAGACAGTACAACTGCATCCAGCATGTGTGGTCGATGAGGGTGACGAGATTGAGGATAAAACAGATGGAGGATTAAATGCGAATAAGGTGAGGGTGAGCATGGAGTTTTGCTGCGTGGTGAGTGAGGTGAGGGAACTGATTATGAGGATGTTGCAGGTATTGCGGGGAGCAGGCGACCGGGTTGTTGCGAGGCAGGGAGAGGCTTGAATCGCTCCCTCAGTGCAGAAGGCGCAAAGGGTTTAGGCATAAAATAGGATTAAGAACAATCAAGAACAACAGGAATTGAAATAACACCAGATTAACAAGACTAAATTGATTGGGGCTGCTTCGAAAGCACTCAGAAGTTGTCTGACGGTCGGCAAATCTGTAAGGCGTCCCTGACGATGACATCACTAACTTTCAAACATACTCACCCCACCCACCCCTGCAACCCCACCCACCCCAACCCCACCCACTCCCCACTCTAACCCAACCAACCGCACCCACCCCCACCCACTCCACCCACCCCAACCAACCCCACCCACCAATGCTCTCGGAGCTGTTCCAATTCTTAGGTTTCCACCCTCCCGCGCTGTTGCTGTTCACATCTAGTCCTGTGGGTCGCAAAGATGAAAATTACACAGGTAGCCTCCACATACTAGAAGGTCAAGTGATGTTAGATACACACCCACAAACCCACACTGACAAACCAACACACTAACTCACAAACCCAGACTCACAAACTCACCCACAAACCCACTCACAAATCGACACAAACCCTTTAATTCGAAGGCTTTCGTGACAAATGTTATCCGTGATTCTTCGATATAAACCATTTTTTGGATTAGGCCACACAAAAAATTGCATCAAACCCTCCACCACCCAACACAGCCAATCAATAAGGGTTGTCATGTGAACAGAACATGCCATCGTTGGGAGAGTAAACCCACAACATTTAGAATGAAGTACGACGTTTCGCTGATCATTACAATCAGCATCATCATAAACTCACCCCAATTTGGGACGAGCCGTTTCGGACAGCACTCCGGGTCCTTTAATAAATATCAGGTTGTGATGTCATCACTCACGTGCTCACGCGTACCGGGATCCAATGGTGGTTAGGGCAACACACTAAGCAAATGTTGCAAGTTGGGTTAATTAGATTTAGTCAGGTGTTTTGAATTATACGTGTCCGATTTAGACAAAAGGCCAAGAATACCAATTTACCATCATCAATAAGCATCATAAAATGTATTAACGTTTATAATATATGTAACTATTAAGTTTATAGTTTAAAATGTGGTTCCAAGCTGCACTTTTAGCTTATCGCTGTCAGAACTGAAATTATTTTTAACAATTTTAATTAGACGCTTGGATTAGTCTAGACCAATCATGTTGAGTTTTACATAAAATATCAATGTTGTCAATCAATTGTGACCTTGTTGGGCAGGCATCTTCTGCAACCGCTGAGAGCTACATCTGTGATTGTGACTTTTTGATATTCCTTCGATGTTCTCTAAGACGTGTACTAATATTTCTACCCATCTGACCAACATAATTAAGTACATTATCATTTTCACACTTTGCACTGTTCAGCTTATTTTTATATCTTAGAGCTCTCTTAATCTGTGCGGTGCTATAACCATTTAGTTGGAGAGCTTCCTTGACATGTATAATCTCAGTTCTCAAGCTTTTGGAATCAGGCACTTACATGGTAACTTCTATCGACGGATGTTGTGAATTGAGACGTTTTAGAAACACTCAGTGCATTTATATTTTGGCCAGACGTCCAGTCTCTATCATCCACATACCTAAACGATTAGTATGGTTTGTGTTTGTTTTTAAAGCTTTTGTTTCAAAACTTTCCAGTAACAGATTAGCAACAACCGGAGACAGACGGGAACCCCAATGCTGCTCCATCATTGTTTCTAAACGTCACTTCTCCATAAGTGTTGTTTAGGCAATGCTCATCCAGTTGTGATATCTTTACACAAACCATTGTTTTTAACTATACAGCCTCGAAGTAAAAATTATCCATTAACTGGAACTTTAATTAAGAGTGAAATTACATCAAAGCCAATAAAATATCATTAAGGTTGTGTAATATATAAGTATGTTAACATGTTGAATATTTTAGATAAACGACGTATTGTTGCCAATAGTAGGGTGTATTTGCTTAGTTAAATATTAAGCTAATTCATACGTGGCAGAGCCAACCACACTTACAATTGGGTCTTAATGGGACATCAGGTTTATGAATCGTCGGTAAACCATAAAACCTTAGTGGTTTTGACGCCCTTGGTTTAATCATGTATTGTTCATTTTTAGAAATGATTAGAAATTGAGACAGCAGTCTTGAGTTCCAACGATTTGGTAGGATCTCGTTATAGTTTAACATACGCTCAATCATTTAATAACTACGATTTTCAGATCATAATCACTATGAGACATAATAACCGAAGGTCTTCCTTTATCTGCAGCTAGAATTACAAGGTATTCTGTCACGGTTGGGATGTCTCGTAGAGATTATGATAGGAAAATCATAGTCATTCCACGTGGCCACAGGCAGCAGCTTTTTGTTGTTTCTGGAGGAAGGCAGTCTCCTTGCTCCGCCAAATGGGGTTGGCCAGGAGACGTTATGAGCGCCTGTACCTGCAGGGCCTCCGGCACAAACTTGAGTTTTTCTTTATCTTTACGTTTATTAGTGGTAGTTAGATTGAAGGTGGG
>JAZEWT010000005.1:368076-381400 GCA_036362905.1 Mordacia mordax
CAAGCAAGGGGCTGCAAGCAGGAGCAGGCAACTGGTAGATAGGCGTGCACCCCAAGCAAGACCACGAGATTACACTCTGTTGCACTAGACCCATCACAGCACCCCTTGGGCAATGCCTACCAACTCACAGATATACCCGCACAGAGATACACACACACATACAGAGGTACAAACACACAGATATAAATACACACACACACGCACACAGATACACACACGCACGCACAGAGATACACACAGAGATACACACAGAGATACACACACAGATACACACACAGATACACACACGCACAGAGATATACACACACAGATACACACAGATATACACACACACGCACAGAGATACACACACACGCGCAGAGATACACACAGATACACACAGATACACAGATACACACACAGGATACACACAGACAGAGACGCACAGATATACACACATGCACAGACACACACACACACACATAGACATACACAGACACACACACGCAGAGATGCACACACGCACAGAGATGCACGCACATAGATACACACACGCAAGCACGGAGATACACACACACACGTGCAGAGATACACACACAGATACACACACAGAAACACACACAGGATACACACCGATAGAGACGCACAGATATACACACACGCGCAGACACACACACACACACATAGACATACATCGACACAAATACACACGCAGAGATACACACACGCACAGATATACACACACGCACAGACACACACACACATAGACATACACAGACACAAATACACACGCAGAGATACACACACACGCACAGAGATACACGCACAGATACACACGGAGATACACACACGCACACAGACACACACGCGCAGAGATACACACACACACAGATACACACACACAGATACACACAGAGATACACACACACACGCACAGAGATACACACACACATGCGCAGAGATACACACATACACACACACAGATACACAGATACACACACAGGATACACACAGAGACGCACAGATATACACACACAGATACACACACACACGCACAGAGATACACACACACACACGCGCAGAGATACACACAGATACACACACAGATACACACACAGATACACACACAGGATACACACAGACGCACAGATATACACACATGCACAGACACACACACACATAGACATACACAGACACACACACGCAGAGATACACACACGCACAGAGATGCACGCACAGAGATACACACGCAAGCACGGAGATACACACACACACACGTGCAGAGATACACACACAGATACACACACAGAAACACACAGGATACACACAGATAGAGACGCACAGATATACACACACGCGCAGACACACACACACACACACAGAGACATACATCGACGCAAATACACATGCAGAGATACACACACGCACAGATATACACACACACACAGACACACACACACACACACACATAGACATACACAGACACAAATACACACGCAGAGATACACACACGCACAGAGATACACACACGCACACAGACACACACCCACGCAGAGATACACACACGCACAGAGATACACACACAGATACACACGGAGATACACACACGCACACAGACACACACACGCAGAGATACACACACACACACAGAGATACACACACACAGATACACACAGAGATACACACACACGCACAGAGATACACACACATGCGCAGAGATACACACATACACACACAGATACACAGATACACACACAGGATACACACAGAGACGCACAGATATACACACACGCACAGACACACACACACATTGACATACACAGATACACACACACACGCACAGAGATACACACACACGCGCAGATACACACACAGATACACACACAGATACACAGATACACACACAGGATACACACAGACAGAGACGCACAGATATACACACACACATACACAGACACACACACACATACACAGACACAAACACACAGACACATACACACACACACGTACACAGATACACACACATACACAGATACACATACACAGATACACATACACATACACAGATACACACACACAGATACACACACAGATATACACACATACACACACAGGATACACACAGAGACGCACAGATATACACACACGCACAGACACACACACACAGACACACACATACACAGACACACACACACACATACACAGATACACACACGCACAGAGATACACACACGCACGCACGCACGGAGATACACACACGCAGACAGACACACACGCAGAGATACACACACACGCACGCACGGAGATACACACACGCATACAGACACACACGCACGCACAGGATACACACAGAGACGCACAGATATACACACATGCACAGACACACACACGTAGACATACATAGACACAAATACACACGCACAGAGATACACACACGTACAGAGATACACGCACGCACAGAGATACACACACACAGAGATACACACACACACACGCACGCACAGAGATACACACACGCACGCACAGAGATACACACACGCACGCACAGAGATACACACACAGATACACACAGAGATACACACACACACGCACAGAGATACACACACACACGCACAGAGATACACACACGCACAGAGATACACACACACGCACAGAGATACACACACACACACACACAGATACACACAGAGATACACACAGAGATACACACGCAGATACACACACAGGATACACACAGAGACGCACAGATATACACACATGCACAGACACACACACACATAGACATACATAGACACAAATACACACGCACAGAGATACACACACGCACATAGATACACACACGCACATAGATACACACACGCACAGACACACACACACGCACGGAGATACACACACGCACACGCACAGAGATACACACAGAGATACACACAGAGATACACACAGAGATACACACACACACAAAGATACACACGCAGATACACACACAGGATACACACAGAGACGCACAGATATACACACATGCACAGACACACACACACAGAGACATACATAGACACAAATACACACGCACAGAGATACACACACGCACAGAGATACATACACGCACAGACACACACGCACGCACGGAGATACACACGCACAGCGATACACACACACGCGCAGAGATACACACACAGATACACACACAGATACACACACAGATACACACAGGATGCACACAGACAGAGACGCACAGATATACACACACACGTACAGACACACACACACATTGACATACACAGACACACACACGCACGCACAGAGATACACACACGCACGCACAGAGATACACACACACACGCACAGAGATACACACACACACACACACAGATACACACAGAGATACACACAGAGATATACATAAGATACACATAGAGATACACACACAAGATACACAGACAGAGACGCACAGATATACAGATACACACACACAGATACACACACACACAGACATACACACAGACACACAAACAGACACGCAAACACGGATCCCCATATAGCCTTAACAGGCGATAGGGTCAAGTGCCGTAAGCGAGCACCTATGAAGGTCGACACGGCACACGAGGGGGTGAGTACCCAGCAGCACGCCCCGCCGCCTTTGTCTCCCTAATGGCAATATTTTTCACATTGCACGAGGTACTCATTTGAGGCTGAGTCGACCTGGGGAAGCCCAGGACAGGTTCGAAAATCGTCACCGGTGCTGGCCTCAGCGGGATTCGAACTTGGGTCAACGGGTTTGTAGCTCAGCGCGCTAACCGCTGCGCCACCACTCCCCAGATACACCGACAACAACAACCGCCATTCGCCAATAAGTGGTGGAGACGTCACCACGGCGCCTGTGCCAGGCCAGGTGCACCTTGAAGCCACGTGAAGTGTCGAAGGCTTACAGACAAAAGGTATAGGGACAGACCCAGGTGTTATGGGTTGCCTCATTGAGATGACTGGCAGATGCACCACCTATGCCCCCTACTGTGCCAACTTGCTGTGTTTTAGCTACCCGACGCTCCGCTCGTTGTTGTGAGCGTCGCTACTCCGCCCTCTGTTGTTGTTGGAGGACTATTGCCTCCAACTGCCCCATAGCGTCCTTCACGATCCTCCTCCACAGAAGTCGATCTCGACACCGCTGGTACCAGTCTTTAGCAAGTCCACACAGCTCCAGGTCCTCCTGTGCCACATCAGTCCATCTCTTCTCCAGCCCGTGCAGCGCCCGTTTAGCCCCCCTCTATCTGGATAAACAGCAACTGCTTGGGCATTCGGTGGCCGGGCATTCGGGCTACATGACCCAGCCATTGCAGAATCGCTTGCCAGAGGAGCTCACAAATGAGACTTTGTCCAGATCTTTCGAGAATGTGAGCTCCTCACACAATGTAACCTGGATAAACCCAGGATGGATCGTGGGCAGGCAAGCCGGAAAGTTACTAGACGGCGCAGATGTTTCGCCAGGGGGGTCCACGTTTCACAAGCGTAGAGAAGACAGGACATGACTGCAGCTGAGAAGACCCGAAGCTTAGGGTGGAGCGACAGGCCAGGCAGCTTCCACACAGCGTTACGTAACCGATGAAACGATAATGCTGTCCGATTGGAACTGGCCAAAAGCACACTGACTAGGTATGTAAACTTCCCTACAACTGCACCATCACTCAAAGATAAACACACACTTAAACAGATACACACCACACACAAATAAATACACACACATAGAGACACACACACGCACACAGATACACATATGCACACACACAGACACGTGAGCAAAGCAAACAATGATCCCCCATATCGCATTAACAGACTGTTGGGTCAAGTGCCGTTAGCGAGCACCTATGAAGGTCGACACGGCACACGAGGGGGTGGGTGGCCAGCGGCACGCCCAGCCGCCTCTATCTCCCTCGTAGAATGCATTTGTGCCAGGCCATATGCATCTTTAAGCCACGTGAAGTGTCGAAGGTTCGCTTACAGATCACGGGACATACCCAGGTATTATGGGTTACCTGACTGAGATGACTGGGAGATGCATTACCTACTCTCCCGACTGTGCCAACTTGTGTTTTGGCCGCCCGACGCTCTGCCCGTTATGAGCGTCGCTCCTCCGCCCTCTGTTGCTGATTGAGGGTGACTGCCTCCAACTGCCCCGTAGCATCCTTCCTCCACAAAGGTCGATCTTGACACCGCTTGTACCAGTCTTCAGCAAGTCCACTCAGCTCCGGGTCCTCCTTTGCCAAATCAGTCCATCTCTTCTCCAGCCTCCTCTATCCCGACAAACAGAAACTGCTTGGGCATGCGATGGCTGGGCATTTGGGCTATATGAACCCGTCATTGCAGAATCGCCTGCCGGAGGAGCTCACAAACGAGACTTTGTCCAGATCTTTTGAGAATTTGTAAGCTCCTCACACAACCCAATCTGGTTAAACCCAGGATGGATCTTAGGCAGGCAAGCCTGAAAGTTTCAAGATGGCGCAGATGTTCCGCCAGGGGAAGCCGCGTTCGCAAGTGTAGAGAAGAGAGGACATGACTGCAGCTGAGAAGACCCGAAGCTTCGTGTGGAGCGACAGGCCAGGCAGCTTCCACACAGCGTTACGTAGTCGATGAAACGATAACGCTGTCTGATTCGAACTGGCCTAAAGAACACTGACTAGGTATGTAAACTTCACTACAACTGCACCATCACTCAGGGATAAACACACTTAAACAGACAGACACACACACAGACACTGAGCTCCAGGTCCTCCTGTGGCCCCTCTATCCGGCCAAACAGCAGCTGCTTTGGCATGCGATAGCTGGACATGTGGGCTACATGACCCAGCCACCATAGCCTCGCATACCAGAAGAGCTCACCAATTTCACTTTGTCCAGATCTTTCCAGAATTTGTGAGCTCCTCACACAATCTAACCCGGTTAAACCCAGCATGGATCGTAGGCAGGTCAATTGGAAATCTTCAAGATGGCACAGATGTTCCTCCAGGGGGTCCACGTTTCGCATGCCTAGAGAAGAGAGGGCATGACCACAGCTGAGAAGACCCGAAGCTTTGTGTGGAGTGACAGGTCAGGCTGCTTCCACAGAGTGTTATGTAGCCGATGAAACAATAATGCTGTCTAACTGATTCAGAGTGAGACCTCCGCTGTCAAATTGTAACTGGCCATAAGCACACTGCCTAGGTATGTAAACTTCTTCACTGTCTCCACAACTGCCCCATCACTGCAAATCTGCAGACTTATTCCTAGGGGTCGGAGATCGGATCACCATTTTACCCTTCAAGAAGGGCATCCGCTGCTCATCACTATGTAGTCCACTACGTATTCTTGCTTTGACCCGGCATGCACCCAAGATATTGTTTGGATGCGCCAATGACGGACCAAAATGTTGATTATAACGAGCCCATGGGCTGCACGGCAGTTTAGCAGCCTTCTAATGCTAATGTTGAGTTGATCTGGCTCATGCCTTCCAATCACTCCAGCCCAGGTGTCTGCATCATGACTCACTCGGGCATTAAAGTCACCTAGAAGGATGACTCTATCCCGAGGGGCCACTTTAGCCAACACCTGGGACAGGAGGTCATAGAATGCATCTGACTCATCGGCCTTGCCTGCATCCCTCTACTGATATTCATCTTCAGTGGGAGCATAGGCAACCTCCACCACCATCCCTGGCTTCCCATTAATAGGGAGGCGAGCCCACAGTATCCTGGGACACAGGTTTCCAAACCTCACCACCATGTTTCTAAACCCCCTGCATTATTTTATTTTTGAAGAAGAGCCACTCCCATCATCATTGGGGGTGTAAGCCACCATCACAACCATGCCTTCTCCAATTTCCTAGTGTGGAGTTTGTATGTTCTCTCTCTCCCTCACTCTGTTCTATGTAGGGTTTCTCCAGGTTCCCTGGTTTCCTCCCACAACTAGTATGGAGTTTGTGTGTTCTCTCCCTCTGTTCTACGTGGGTACTGCCCCTCTCATAAAATCTGAGTGGAATGGACTGAGTGGGTAGGTGAGTCAGTGGGTGAGTTGGTGGGCCAGTGGTTGAGTGGGTAGTTGGGTGGGTCAGTGGGTTAGTGGGAGAGTAGGTAGATCAGTAGGTGGGTGGGTGAGTGTGTGAACAGCGGTACAATCTCTCCCCTCTATCTTTCCCTTCTCTGCCTCCTCTCTCCCTTATCTCTCACCTCTCAAGACACGCTCAGGGTGATGGACTCTGAACTGTTCTAAACGGTATAAGGGTCTCTGAGTGGGTGGGTGGGTGACTGGGTGGGTTAGTGGGAGGGTGGTTCAGTGAATAAGGGGTTGAGTGACTAAGTGGTTGAGTGAATGGGTGAGTCGGTGGGTGGGTGGGTGAGTGCGCAAGTTGTTGGGTGGGTGAGTGAGTGAGCGAGTGAGCAAGTGAGTGAGCGAGCGAGTGAGTGGGAGTGTGGGTGAGTTGGTGAGTGGGTGGGTAAGCATGTGAATGGGTGTGAGTGATTGTGTGAGTGACTAACTGGGTGGGTGAGTAACTGAGTGAGTGAGTGAGTGAGCGAGTGAGCTTGTGGTTAAGCGACCGTCACCTTGTTTTACGCTCATTCACTAAACGTTGTTCCCCTTTAACGTAACTCCTTTTCCTACGACCAGGTCTCCAGCAAGAGGATTTGAAGGAGGACACAGCAGCTATGGACCTCCTATCAGCAGCCGTAGGACATCTGAGGTCCTGTTTCAGCAGCATTGGGAGATGGTTTCAGGAGACTCTGGGCTTCGGCGATGGAGGAAATGTTGGTGGTGGAGGAGGAGGAGGAGGAGGTGGAGGAGGTGGAGGAGATGGAGGAGGTGGACAATACCAGAATCCGGTGTTCCCTGAGGACTACGTAGCAAAATATCCGTGGGTGGCGAATTCGAATGCAGAGCTTTCAGTCGAGAAAGGGGATCAATGTGAGGTGGGTGGGTGCGTGAGTGGGTGGGCAAGTGAGCCAGCGAGCATCTGAGCGAGCGAGTGACTGAGTTAGTGACTGAGCGACAGTGACCGAGTGAGTGAGTGACTGAGTGAATGAGCTTGAGTGACACGAAGTGATTGAGTGAGTTACTGATTGAGTGACAATGTGAGTGAGTGAACGAGTGACCGAGTGAGTGACGGAGTGAATAATTGAGTGAGTGACTGAGTGCTCGAGTGAGTAACTTAGTGAGTGACTCAGTGAGCAAGTGAGTGACCGAGTGAGTTTCTGAGTGATTGAGTAACTGAGTGACTGAGTCAGTAACTGAGTTAGTGAATAACTTAGTGAGCGACTGTATGAGTGACTTAGTGAATGACTGTGTGAGCGAGTGAGTGACCGAGTGAGAGACTGAATGAGTAATTGAGTGACTGAGTCGCTGAATAAGTGACTGTGACTGAGTGAGTGACTGATGAGTGACTGATGAGTGACTGAGTGAGTGATTTAGTGAGTAACCGAGTGAGTGACTGAGTGAGTCAGTGACTGATGAGTGACTGAGTGAGTGACTTAGTGAGTGACTGCGTGAGTGACTCAGTGAGTAACTCAGTGAGTGACACTGTGAGCAAGGAGTGAGGGAGTGAGTGACTGAGTAACTGAGTGCATAAATGAGTGACTAAGGGACTGAGTGAATGACTGAGTGACCGAGTGACTGAGTAAATAACTGAGTGAGTGACTGAGTGAGTGACTAATTAACTGAGTGAGTGACTATGTGACTGAGTGAGTAACTAAGTGAGTGACTGATGAGTGACAGCGTCAGCATGGGTAAATTGGTGACTGAGTGAGTGACTGCGTGAGTGACTACGTGCGTGAATCAGTGACTGAGTGAGTAACTAAGTGACTGAAGAGTGACCGAGTGAGTGAGTGACTGAGTAACTGAATGAGTGACTGAGTGAGTGACTGATGAGTGAATGAGTGAGCGAGTGACTGATTACTGAGTGAGTGAGTGAGTCAGTGACTGAGTTAGTGACTGATTGAGTAACTGAGTGAGTGACTGAGAGCATTACTGAGTGACTGAGTGAGTGACTGAATGAGTGCCTAAGTGATTGGGTGCATGACTGAATGAGTAACCGAGTGAGTGACTAAGTGACTGAGTGACTGAGTGAGTGGCTTGAGTGACTGAGTGAGTGACTGTGATTGATTGAGTGCATGACTGAGTGAGTTCTCCTCCCCCATCTGTCTAAGTTCTAGAGTCCCACGGCGAGTGCACGAGTAACTGACTTAGTGACTGACTGACTGAGTAACTGACTCAGCGAGTGACTGGGTGAGTGACTGTGTGAGGGAGTGAGTGACTGAGTGAGTGACTATCCGAGTGAATGACTATGTGACTGAGAGCATTACTGAGTGACTGAGTGAGTGACTCGGTGAGTGACTCGGTGTTTAACTGAGTGAGTGAGTGACTGTGTGAGCAAGGAGTGAGTGACTGAGTAACTGAGTGCATGAGTGAGTGACTAAGTGACTGAGTGCGTAACTGAGTGAGTGAGTGATGAGTGACTGCATGAGTGAATCGGTGACTGAGTGAGTGAGTGACTGAGTGAGTAACTGAGTGACTGAGTGAGTGACTGAGTGAGTAACTGAGTGACTGAGTGAGTGACTGAAGAGTGACTACGTGAGTGACTAATTAACTGAGTGAGTGACTGACTGAGTGAGTAACTAAGTGAGTGAGTGATGAGAGACTACATGAGTAAATCGGTGACTGAGTGAGTGAGTGAGTGAATCAGTGACTAAGTGACTGAGTGAGTAACTAAGTGACTGAGTGAGTGACTGAAGAGTGACTGAGTGAGTGAGTGATGAGTGAATGAGTGACTAGGTAACTGAGTGATTGACTATGTGACTGAGTGACTAAGTCAGTGATTGAGTAACTGATGACTGAGTGACTGACTGAGTAACTGATTCAGCGAGTGACTGGGTGAGTGACTGTGTGAGGGAGTGAGTGAGGGAGTGAATGAGTGACTTAGTCAGTGACTGATTAACTGATGAGTGAGTGACTGACTGAGAGCGTTACTGAGTGACTGAGTGAATGCCTTAGTGAGTGCCTTAGTGATTGGGTGCATGATTGAATGAGTAACTGAGTAAGTGAGTGACTTATGAGTGACTGAGTGAGTGAGTCAGTGGCTGACTGAGTGACTGAGTGAGTGACTGTGATTGATTGAGTGCGTGACTAAGTGACTTCTCCTCCCCCATCTCTCCAGGTTCTAGAGTCCTATGGCGAGTGAGTGACTGAGTGACTGAGTTAGTTACTGAGTGAGTGACTGAGCAAGTAACTGTGTGAGTGACTGAGTGAGTGTGAGCGACTGTGTGAGCAAGTGAGTGAGGGGCTGATGAGTGACTGCGTGAGTGAATCAGTGACTGAGTGATGAACTGAGTGAATGAGTGACTGAGTGAGTGACTGAGTGAGTGACTAATTAACTGAGTGAGTGACTGTGACTGAGTGAGTGACTGAGTCAGTGACTGAGTAACTAATGAGTGAGTGACTGACTGAGAGCGTTACTGAGTGACTGAGTGAGTGCCTTGGTGATTGGGTGCGTGACTGAATGAGTAACTGAGTGAGTGACTTATGAGTTACTGAGTAACCGAGTGAGTGACTAAGTGACTGAGTGACTGAGTGAGTGACTTGAGTGACTGAGTGAGTGACTGTGATTGATTGAGTGCGTGACTGAGTGAGTTCTCTTCCCCCATCTCTTTAGGCTTTAGAGTCCCACGGCGAGTGCACGAGTGACTGACTAAGTGACTGAGTGAGTGACTGTGTAACTGACTCAATGAGTGTCTGAGTGAGTGACTGTGTGAGGGAGTGAGTAACTCAGTGCGTGAGTGAGTGACTGAGTGAGTGACTAATTAACTAAGTGAATGACTATGACTGAGTGAGTGACTGACTGAGTGACTGAGTGAGTTACTGTGAGTGACTGAGTGCGTGACTGAGTGACTTCTCGTCCCCCATCTCTCCAGGTTCTAGATTCCTACGGCGAGTGAGTGACTGAGTGAGTGAGTTAGTTACTGAGCGTGTAACTGAGCGAGTAACTGTGTGAGTGACTGAGTGAGTGACTGTGTGAGTGACTGTGTGAGTGACTGAGTACGTGACTGCGTGACTTCTCCCCCATATCTCCAGGTCCTACGGCGAGTGAGCGACTGTGTGAGCAAGTGAGTGAGAATGTGACTGACTGAGCGAGTGACTGACCGAGTTACTGTGTGAGTGACTGAGTGAGTGAGTGACTGAGTGAGTGAGTAACTGAGTGAGTGACTGAGTGACTTAGTCAGTGATGGAGTAACTGATGAGTGCGTGACTGAGAGTTCTCCTCCCCTATCTCTCTAGGTTCTAGAGTCCCATGGCGAGTGACTGAGTGACTGCGTGACTGACTAAGTGACTGAGTGACTGACTGAGTAACTGACTCAGCGAGTGACTGGGTGAGTGACTGTGTGAGGGAGTTAGTGACCGAGTGAGTGACTGCGTGAGTGAGTCAGTGACTGAGTGAATGACTGAGTGAGTGAGTGAGTTATGAGTGAATGAGTGACTGAGTGAGTGACTGAGTGAGTAGCTGAGTGAGTGAGTGAGTCAGTGACTGAGTGACTGAGTGAATCAGTGACTGCATTAGTGACTGAGTAACTGGGTGAGTGAGTGACTAATGAGTAACTTAGTGAGTGAGTGACTGAGTGACTAATTGACTGTCAGTGACTGAGTAACTGATGAGTGAGTGACTGACTGAGAGAGTTAGTGAGTGACTGACTGAGTAACTGACTCAGCGAGTGACTGGGTGAGTGACTGAGAGAGTTAGTGAGTAACTGAGTGAGTGACTGTAATTGATTGAGTGCGTGACTGAGTGAGTTCTCCCCCATCTCTCTAGGTTCTAGAGTCCCACGGCGAGTGCACGAGTGACTGACTTAGTGACTTAGTGACTGAGTGACTGACTGAGTAACTGAGTGAGTGACTGAGTGAGTGACTGTGTGAGCGAGAGAGTGAGGGAGTGAGTGACTGATTGAGTAACTGAGTGAGTGACTAAGACAGTTACTGAGTGAGTGACTGAATGAGTGCCTAAGTGATTGGGTGCATTGCTGAATGAGTAACTGAGTGAGTGATTAAGTGACTGAGTGACTGAGTGAGTGACTGAGTGAGTGACTAATTAACTGCATAAGTGACTTTGTGACTGAGTGAGTAACTAAGTGAGTGAGTAACTGATGAGTGACTGCGTGAATGAATCAGTGAGTGACTGAGTGAGTGAATGACTGAGTGAGTGACTGAGTAACTGAGTGCGTGAGTAACTAAGTGACTGAGTGAGTGAGTGACTGAGTGAGTGAATGACTGATTACTGAGTAAGTGAGTCAGTGACTGACTGAGTGACTGATTGAGTAACTGAGTGAGTGACTGAGACAGTTACTGAGTGAGTGAGTGACTGATGAGTGACTGAATATTTGAATGAGTGACTGAGTGAGTGAGTGACTGATTACTGAGTGAGTGAGTCAGTGACTGAGTGAGTGAGTGAGACAGTTACTGAGTGACTGAGTGACTGAATGAGTGCCTAAGTGATTGGGTGCATTGCTGAATGAGTAACTGAGTGAGTGACTTATGAGTGACTGAGTAACTGAGTGAGTGATTAAGTGACTGAGTGAGTGATTAAGTGACTGAGTGACTGAGTGAGTGACTGATTGATTGAGTGCATGACTGAGTGATTTCTCCTCCCCCATCTCTCTCGGTTCTAGAATCCCATGGCGAGTGCGCGAGTGACTGACTTAGTGACTGAGTGACTTACTGACTGGGTAACTGAGCAAGTGACTAAGTGAGTGGCTAACTCAGCAAGTGACTTAGCAAGTGACTGAGCGAGTGACTGAGTGAGTGACTAATTATTGAGTAAATGACTATGTGACTGAGTGAGTAACTAAGTGAGTGAGTGACTGATGAGTAACTGAGTGAGTGAATCCGTGACTGAGTGATTGCGTAAGTGAGTGAATGCGTGACTGAGTGCGTGACTGAGTGATTTCTCCTCCCCCATCTCTCCATGTTCAAGAGTCCTTCATCGAGTGATTGAGTGAGTGACTGATTGACTGTGTAAGTGAGTGAGGGAGTAAGTGACTGAGTAACTGAGTGAGTGATTAAGTGACTGAGTGACTGAGCGAGTGACTGGGTGAGTGACTGAGTGACTGATTGACTGAGTGAGTTCTCTCTCCCCCATTTCTCCAGGTTCTAGAGTCCTTCGGCGAGTATCTCTACGTCCGTCTCAAGAGGAAACCGTTATCTGCCTCTCAGAGGAGAGAGGGATTCGTACCGAGTCGATGTCTTGTCTCCAAAACGAGCCTCGAATCCAAGCCGTGAGACCTTGGGGCAGTGTGTGTGTGTGGGGGGGGGGATGGGGAGAGCATGGGAGAGAGTAGGAGAG
>JAZEWT010000005.1:405189-418475 GCA_036362905.1 Mordacia mordax
CGGGGCGACGGCTAGCAGCCGGGGGGGGGAATGGCAGTGATTGGTGGGGAGCGAGGCGACGGTCAGCAGCAAGGAGGGGGGGACGGCGGTGATTGGTGGGGATTAAAATATAGGGAGTCGATCAGCGAGCGGGACGGGAGTCTTCAGTCAGTCATCAGGGAGCTGGGAGTCGGACTGAGATCGGGGAGTCAAAGACGGGACGTCAAGATGTAGTCGGCTGCTCGCTGTTTCGTCACGCCCTGGGCCCGCGTCGCGCTGTTCAATAAAGCATCAAAAGTCAAGAAGTCTCTGCTCGCTGGCTGAAGGAGAGCGGAGTGAACGCTGATCCCCGCCGTGGTGTTATCGCCGAGCCGTCACGAGTCCGAGGTCCAAGTCGTGGTACCGCAGTTTGGTGTCAGAGAAGTGGGATGCGGACTCACGTCGGCGACTGCGACGAGTGGCGGCTGGAAGAGCGGCGGCGGAGGCAGCGAGCGGAGGGAGCCGGCGGTGCAGCGGCCGACGCGGGTCGGGGGAAGGGGCGGAGACTGCGAGGAGTTTGGCGGCGAAAGCGAGGCGAGGAGGGAAATTGCCACGGAGGAGGGAAATCGCCACAGTGTTAGAGACGAGAGTCTCAGTCTTAGAGATGGGCGTCACTGTTAGAAAGAGGAGTCTGAGAATTGGAGATTGGAGTAATAGTTTTAGAGATGGGAGACTCAGTGTTGGAGATGGGAGTCACAGTGTTAGCGATGAGTCACTCTGTTAGAGTTGAGAGTCTTAAGTGTTAGGGATGAGAGTCAGTGTTGGAGGTTGGAGTCACAGCTGTAGAGATGGGATTCTCAGTGTTAAAGATTGGAGTCTCAGTGTTAGAGGCGGAAGTTATAGTTTTAGAGATGGGAGGCTCAGTGTTGGAGATTGAAGTCAGGGTGTTGGAGATGGGAGTCGCAGTGTTACACACGAGAGTCTCAGTGTTGGAGATGGGAGTCACAGTGTTAGAGATCGGAGTAATAGTGTTATAGATGGGAGTCACAGTGTTACAGATGGCAGGCCCAGTGTTAGAGATGTGAATCACAGTGTCAGAGATGAGAGTCTCAGTGTTAGACATGGCAGTCTCAGTGTTGGAGGTGGGAGTCACAGTTGTAGAGATGGGATGCTCAGTGTTAGAGATTGGAGTGTCAGTGTTAGAGATGGGAGTCGTAGTTTTAGAGATGGGAGTCTAAGTGTTGGAGTTTGGAGTCACAGTGTTAAAGATGAGAGTCTCAGTGTTAGAGATGGGAGTCTCAGTGTTTGAGAGAGGAGTCTTAGTGTTGGAGATTGGAGTAATAGTGTTAGAAATGGTAGACAGTGTTGGAGATGGGAGTCATAGTGTTACATGTGGGAGTCAGAGTGTTAGAGATTGGAGTCATCAGTGTTAGAGATGGGAGTCACAGCATTGGAGATGAGAGTCTCGGTCTTAGAGTATTGAATCTCAGTGTTGGAAATGGGAGTCTCAGTGTAAGAGGTGGGTGTCTAAGTGTTAGATACGGGAGTCACAGTGTTAGAGATGAGAGTCTCAGTCTTAGAGATGGGCGTCACAGTGTTAGAGAGAGGAGTCTTAGTGTTGGAGATTGGAGTAATCGTGTTAGAAATGGGAGACAGTTTTGAAGATGGGAGTCAGTGTAAGAGATGGTAGTCACAGCATTGGAGATGAGAGTCTCAGTGTTAGAGTATTGAATCTCAGTGTTGGAAATGGGATTCTCAGATTTAGTGATGGGAGTCTAAGTGTTAAAGATTGGAGTCTCAGTGTTATAGATGAGAGTCACAGTGCTAGACATGGGAGTCATAGTGTTAGAGATGGGAGTCACAGTGTTAGAGATGGGAGTCTCAGTGTTAGATATGGGAGTCACGTCATTCGAGATAGATGTCTCAGTGTTAGATACGTGAGTCACCGTATTAGAGACAAGAGTCTCAGTCTTAGAGGTGGGCGTCACAGTGTTAGAGAGAGTAGTCTTAGTGTTGGAGATTGGAGTAACAGTGTTAGAAATGGGAGACCGTGTTGGAGGTTGGCGTCACACTGTTAGAGATGAGAGTCTCAGTGTTGGAGATGGGATTCTGAGAGTTATAGATGCGTGTCACTGCCTTAAAGATCGGAGTCACAGTGTTAGAGACGAGAGTCTCAGTCTTATATATGGGCGTCACAGTGTTCGAGAGATGAGTCTTAGTGTTGGAGATTGGAGTAATAGTGTTAGAAATTTGATACAATGTTAGAGATGGGATTCTCAGTGTTGGAGATTGGAGTCATCGTGTTCGAGATGTTATTATCAGTGTTGGAGGTTAAGTCACAGTGTTAGAGATGAGAGTCTCAGTGTCGGAGATGGGATTCTGAGAGTTATAGATGCGTGTCACTGCATTAAAGATCGGAGTCACAGTGTTAGAGATAAGAGTCTCAGTGTTAGAGTTGGGTGTCTCAGTGTTACAGATGATAGTCACAGTGTTAAGCATGGGAGTCATAGTGTTAGAGATGGGAGTCGCAGTGTTGGAAATGGGATTCCTGGTGTTAGAGATGGAACTCACAGTGTTAGAGTATTGAATCTCAGTGTTGGAAATGGGAGTCTCAGTGTAAGAGATGGGAGTCTCAGTGTTAGATACGAGAGTCACAGTGTTAGAGAGAGGAGTCTTAGTGTTGGAGATAGGAGTAATAGTGTTAGAAATGGGATACATTGATGGAGATGGGAGTCAGTATTAGAGATGGTAGTCACAGCATTGGAGATGAGAGTCTCAGTGTTAGAAATAGGATTGTCGGTGTTAGAGATGGTTGTCAAAGTGTTACAGACGGGAGTCACAGTGTTAGAGATGAGAGTCATATTGTTAGAGACGTTAGGCTCAGTGTTAGAGATGGGAGTCATAGTGTTCAAGATGGGAGTCATAGTGTTAGAGGTGGGAGTCATAGTGTTAGAGATGGAAGTCAGTGTTAGAGTTGGGAGTCTCAGTTTTGGATAAGGGAGTCTGAGTGTTATAGATGAATGTCACGGCGTTGAAGATCGGAGTCACAGTGTTAGAGACGAGAGTTTCAGTGTCAGAGATGGGCGTCACAGTTTTAGAAAGAGGAGTCTTATTGTTGGAAATTGGATGGGAGTCAGTGTTAGAGATCTGAGTCTCAGTGTTAGAGATGGAAGTCAGTGTTAGAGATGGGAGTCATAGCGTTACATATGAGAGTCACAGTGTTAGACATGGGAGTCATAGTGTTAGAGATTGGAGTAATGGTGATAGAAATAGGATTCTCAGTGTTAGAGATGGGAGTCATAGTATTACATGTGGGAGTCAGTGTTAGAGATTGGAGTAATAGTGATAGAGATGGTAGTATCAGTGTTAGAGATTGGAGTCACAATGTTAGAGATGAGAGTCTCAGTGTTAGACTTGGGAATCTCAGTGATGGAGATGGGAGTCTTAGTGTTGGACATGGGAGTCTGAGTTTTATAGATGCGTGTCACGGTGCTAGAGATGGGAGTCAGCGTTACACATGGGAGTCACAGTGTTAGACATGGGAGTCATAGTTTTAGATCTGGGAGTCGCAGTGTTAGAAATGAGATTGTCGATGTTAGAGATAGGAGTCATAGCGTTAGAGATGGGAGTCACATTGTTAGATATTCGAGTCCCAGTGTTAGAAATCGGAGTCTCAGTGTTGGAGATGGGAGTGACAGTGTTAGAGATAGGAGTCATTGTTAGTTATGGGAGTCATGGTGTTACAGACGAGAGTCTCAGTGTGGGAGATGGGAGTTGTGGTGTCTTGGCGGGGAACCCTCTAAGGGCGTCGACCTCAGTCATAATCCCCGCAAGACACCCGGGTGTCCAACTTGCTCGTGCGGCCATGTGGCGTGGGCGGCCATGTGGCGCGGCCTGCCAGGGGTTCTTCATTGTCGACATAGCGGTTCACCATCACTCAGCAATCTGCTCACCCAGTCAGCGACAAGTGACCAGCGACGATAGATGATGAACAAGCTTTCTTGATGTTTTCAATGCTTTAATCCACCAACAACATTCGGCCGGAGTAGCGGCCCACCACGAACTCCTACCCTCTCCCCCACACATCAGCTCTATCTTGCATCCTCACACAGCCACCTCCCGACACTTCCCAGGCGACAGTCTCTCCCTATCTCTCCCCACACCGGCTTATATCCACATATTCATGCCCCCACTGCAACTGCCACCTTCGACACCAGCGAAGAAAGATCCCCTGGACCTTTCACCGCCGACGAACCCAGACTCGCGCCGCAGCCTGGCACTCACTCACACACGCTGGGAACTCACGACACTCTCACTCTGATGTTGACTCACCCAGTGGGGGGGGGGGTCCATATGCTGCTGACCTACATGGTACACACCATGGCACCCTCCTCAGAACACACCATGGTACTCTCTCCGGTACACACCACGGTGCCCTCTTCGGTATGCACCACGGTACTCTCTTTGGTACACACCACGGTACTCTCTTCGGCACACACCACAGCACTCTCTCCAGCACACACCATAGTACTCTCTCCTGTACACACCACGGTACCCTCACACACTCGCCACCACCTCTGACGGTCCCTCACACCCTTGCCAGAGAAATGCCTCTGATGGGAATTTCACACTTGCCAGGGCACCACAACATCACGACAACCCACACTGAGGAACAATACACACTGTTGAACAACACACACTTGCCGCCAGCTCCGATGGTTCTCGCGCAGCTCCCGCCTCCATCGTCACTCTTTTCTGGGGTTTGACGAGCCAGGAACGCTCGACAAGACCCCCCCCCCTCCCTGCTCCAGTGCAGACGGGGCACTACCACATCAGTAGCTCTCCATTGTAGACGGCTCTCAGCAGCCTCTGCTTCACCATCAATTCTTCTGGGGTGCGACGAGCTGGGAGCCTTCGAAAAGAGAGCCCCCCCCCCCGGCTCCAGTGTCGATGGCGGGTGGAGTGGGGTGCGCCGCCCTACCGCTCCATCCGCTGTGTTGCTCCTCGCCAACAGCCCAGCGGCTCGCCCCGTGACTTCCCAGCGCTCCTCGGACCACCTCCTGTCGGCTCCTCCTCGAGGAGCCGCCGCCTGCAGCTGGACGGCTTCGGCTTCGCCCGCCCACAAACAGGGGCGGGGCACCGCACCCGTGCGCTCTACGCCATCTAGATGGTGACTCGCCGACTGAAGCAGTTGCCACTGCTGCTGCGCCGCGCATCTCCCTGCGGGCACTCCACGGTTCGTGCCACGCTGCTGTTGGTGGACATCTCAGCCCCGCTTGCCGTGCTAGTGGACATCTCATCCGGCTCGCTGGCTCCTCCACCTCCCGCTCACTGGCTGAGCTCCTTCCGGCCCATGCCCCACCTCCAGTAGTTGGACTCCGCTCACTGCTGGTGGACTCCTCCGCCGACTCTCTCTCCAGACGTCTCTGCTGCGCTCCGAGTCGTGCCACTGCTGGACTCCTGTGACTCCTCGCCTCTGCTGCGCTCGCACCACTGCTGCTCTCCTGTGACTCTCTCTGGCCCATGCTGCGCCACCAAGCAGTGGTACGCAGACACCTCCATCGCGCAGGTAATGGCGCCGTTCACAGCCACTTTACGCCATAGTCAGACCCAACTTGCTGCAGTCTCCGACGCGAGTCTGCATCCCAAATTCTGACATCAAACTGTGGTGTCTCGGCGGGGAACCCTCCAAGGGAGTCGACCTCAATCGTAATCTCCGCCGGACTCCCGCGGGTCCGACTTGCTCGTGCGGCCATGTGGCACGGGTTGCCAGGGGTTCTTCAGCCACGGCATAGCGGTTCACCGTCACTCAGCGATGCACTCACCCAGTCAGCGACAAGAGACCAGCGACGATAGATGATGCAAAGGCCTTCTGAATGTTTTTAATGCTTTAATCCACCAATAACATATGGCCAGAGTAGTGGTCCACCACGAACTCCTACTCTCCCTCCCACACATCAGCGCTATCCTACATCTTCACGCAGCCTCCTCCAAACTTCCCAGGTGAGAGTCAGTCCTAAGCCCTCCTCACACCGGCTTATATCCACATATGCATGCCCGCACCGCAACTGCCACCTTCGTCACCGATCACGAGTTGTTTTTATGCCTCAGCGAGGGTGTCAGCTGATTACCTCATCACTCGCTGGTAATTGGCATGGGGGGGACCCTAACGCATTCCCCACATCCACGTGGCTTGGCACGGTCGAGGCTAGGCACCACAAGTGCATCGCTGAGTGACAAGGAACCGCTATGCCGCCGCTGAAGAACCCCTGGCAACCCGCGCTACATGGCCACACGCACCACATGGCCACACGCACCACATGGCCACACGCACCACATGGCAACACATGCAAGTTGGACCCACGGGTGTCTGGTGGGGATTGCGACTGAGGTCGACTACCTTGGAGGGTTCCCCGCCGAAACACCACAACTGTATGTATAGACTTTGGACTATATGTATACACTATGGATGCTGTATAGACTAAATACTGTGTGCATCGACTAAAGACTATGTGTGTACACTATAGACTGTGTATACAATATAGGCTGTATGTATAGACCAGGGGTCGGCAACCTTTAACACCGAAAGAGCCATTTGAACCCGGTTTCCACGGAAAAGAAAACACTGGGAGCCGCAAATACTTTTTGACATCTAAAATGAAAAAAAAACCCGCATTTATTAAAAAGAAAGAAAAAAATATTTTTAAAAAACAACAACTTCCCTTTCACGCTTCGGGGTTCACCCCAGCCATACACTTATTAGTGCTTTGACTACTCTTTTGAAGATGGGCTATCTTATCTAAAATGGAGATAACACTGTATATATTGCTTTTTCTTACCTTTACACTTTGTATAAACAACTATAGTGTGTTGCTTATGAAATCCACGAAGTGCTACAGAGAAAATTAAATTTTATCTATGTAATGAACACATTTTGAACATTTGGAATTCTTGAAAAAATAATAACAATGTCTGAATGTCTCTTTCAAATAAATTAAAAAGCTGAACTTAAATCATCCATTTAGCAAACAAAAGCAAAAAAATGCCGCGAGCCGTCATATTTATATCGCCTTTGGGCTTTATTAATATTTTAATATTTCAAGATCACAATAATCTTCCAATTTAGAACTAAAATAATAAAAAAGAACTAACACAAATAAAATACACTTCAATTAAATACTTAGTTTTTTTTTGTAATTTATGTTCCCAAGTCATTCGGAACCGCAGTAAAAGGATGAAAGAGCCGCATGCGGCTCCGGAGCCGTGGGTTGCCGACCCCTGGTATAGACTATAGGCTGTGTTTATAGACTCTAGACTGTGTATAGACTTTCGGCGGTGTGTATAGACAATAGACTGTTTCTATAGACTAAAGATTGTTTATATAGACTATATGTATCGACTATATACAGTTTGTATACACTATATACTGTATGTAGAGACTTCAGACTGTGTGCATAGACTGAACGTACAGATTATAGACTTCGTATAGAATATAGACTGTACGTACAGACTGTAGACTGTCCTCTCTCAGATCAACCCACACAAGAATAACTGTGACGATGGAAACTGCTAATAAACAGGATGATGATGAGGACAGTGATGACGAGGAGGTATAACCGTCTGGTTGCCTTTAGCGCAGCTCTGCCACCCTCCATTGAAAACATAGCACGGTCCTGCGGATATAACCAGGCAGAGATAAAGGAGCCCTAGGTAGCTGCTGGATAGGGTTTAGGGTTAAGTGCTGTTGGTTGCAAAGGAGGTCAGTTGAAGAGTGGCTCACCAACTCACTCACTCATCAATCACCACTCACTCGCTCACTCACTCGCTGACCCACCCAGCACCAACTCACTCCTCAATTCACTCAATCACCGACCCACTCACTCATTAATACAAATAATTGCACTTCTAGAGCGCTTTTAACCTGATGGTCACAAAGTGCTGCACAGAGCTGTGGAGCAAACGGCATGTCAGCGACAACAGCAATATCAGTGTAGATAAGTTTAAAGTAAAATATAATGGCTATAACTCAGGGAAGGACATAAGATAAGAGATACATAATTATTAAATGAACGAAGGCAGCGAACCATCATCCCAGAACGACAGCAGTGAGCCGTATCAAAAGTCCTATCCAGAAAACTTGAAAGTTTTACGGAACAAGTGAGTCTTGAGAGACACCAGTACTGGGGAAATGTGATCGTGGATGGGTGTGCGAGTGAAGACTCTAGCAGCCGCATTCTGCACACGTTGGAGACAATGCATTAGGTAGGCAGGTGTGCATGGAGCAGTGCATTTTAATAATCGATTCGTGAGGAGATAAAGATGTCTGTTAGCTTCTTAGTTTCGGAGGGTGACAGGATGTTGCGCAGTCTGGCTATGTTTCTGAGATGGAAATAGGTTAAATTCGTCACCTTGTCGATTTGTCTCGACGCTAGGTGAGGGATCAAGAGTCACTTCAAGACTCCAGACTGTCTTAGCAACGTCAATGATCTGGTCGTCAAGCATCAATTGGATAGGTGCAGCCTTGGACAATTGGTGCGGAGTTCCGACAAGCAAAATTTATGTTTTGTTGCCATTTAGTTTTATAAAATTTGAATCGAGCCAGGCCTTCAAAGTTGACAGTGAGGACGACATGCAAAGACCAGGCACATTGATGGATGACTTTGCGTGGATATAGATTTGGATGTCATCGCCATAGCAATGGTAAAAGGAGATTGAGGCTGCACAGGATATGACGAAGTCGTTGTATGTGTAATGGTTGTATGGCGGTCCTTTCTGCCCTGATTGGGACACCTGCCTCTTATTCACTCACAGGTGCATGGGTGTCTAATAAACCATTTACCTGTGCACGGGCTCCCAATCAGGATAATCACGGGCCCTATATAAACCTACCTGCGGCATAGGGGCGGTGCCGGAACTTCACCTCATTCTGCGCTACCGCATGTTAGTGTTACTGAGCTGTTTGTACCAAAGTTGGTGCTCGCCTCCTGCTGTCGTCACCGCACAACAGAATCCACTCATTCGTCGCGCTGCCGACCCTTACAGTATGTAGATGCTGAAGAGGAGTGGGGCCGAGAACTGAACCCTGATGAACGCCAAACAAAACAGGATGGATCTCTGAGTTACGTCCTCTGAGGCTGACGAACTGTTTCCGGTCGGAGAGATAGGAGCTTAGCCAGTGCAGGGCACAGCCAGATACACCTATGTCCTCCAATCGCTCCAGGAAGGTGTAGGGTGGTTAACGGTATCAAAGGTAGCGCTCAGGTCCAGGAGGACAAGAATACTTGACAAACCTTCATCGGCAGAGACAATTCAAGAACTATGACCAAATCTGAACCAAGATCGAGGAGGTCATTGTTAAAGACGTGTTTCTGGATTTGGATGGCTATTGCACCCTCATGGACTTTAGACAGGAATGGTAAATTTGAGATGGGGCGATAATTATCAGGGATGTTACAATCAAGGCCAGGTTTTTTCGAGCAGAGAGGTAACTGTGGCACATTTGAATAGTGGGGGAACGATGCCGCAGCAAAGTGAGTCATTGAAGAGATTAGTGACGAAGGTGGAAAGGGATTTCAAATGTGCCCGGAAGAGTTTGTATGGAAGGGAGCACGTTGTAGGCCGAGATCTGTTAAATAATGAAGAGACATCGGATTCTGTTAACTCGGAAAATTCCAGGAGTTTTGAGATCAAGGACGGAGAAGAATCAAATGTTTAGGTACAAGTTGGTGGTTCAAACTGGATAGCGATGCGGTGGAAATTTTTTTTCTGAGTGAAGAGAGGTGAGGATGAGTGACTCATTGAATGAAGGGTCCAATGGATGGTCGAGAAAAGAATCTTGGGCTTTTTTCAGGTATCAGCTAGGATGCCGGGAAAGTAGTTTGTACGGGCACAATTAAGTGCCTTCTGATAGCGATTAAGCTGGTTCTGAAAATTTTGAGTGTGAATTGTGAAGCCAGATTGTCTCCAATCCCGGACAGAGAGTTAATGATTGCAACAGTAAATAAGTCTGGAGTGATCGCGTTAAGATTTCGGAATTGGATTTAGTACTTGGGTGGCGCGGTGGCCCAGTGGTTAGCGCTGTCGCCTCACAGCAAGAAGGTCCCGGGTTCGAATCTCTCGGCTCGGGTGCCTTTCTGTGTGGAGTTTGCATGCTCTCCCCGTGTCCGCGTGGGTTTTCGCCGGGCACTACGGTTTCCTCCCACAGTCCAAAAAGCATGCTGCTGCATAGGTTAATTGGCTCGCAGGCTAAATTGCCCCGCAGTGCCCGGCGATGGACTGGCGTCCCATCGTCGGTATATCCGTGCCTTGCGCCCTGTGTCTGCCGGGATAGGCTCCGGCTTCACCGTGACCCTGTATAGGACTAAGCGGTTTCAGAAAATGAGATGAGATGAGAGGGGGAGATTTAGTACTTAGTGATGGAAATGGTTGGTGATACCTGAAGATTAAACCACACAGTGGAAAAATTAGACAGACCAGGATCAGTGAAGGGCAGGTTGGTTACAGATATCTCGCTTTAGTAAACCAAGTCGAGAGTACGGCCACATCTGTGAGTGGCAGATGTTACATGTTGAGTGAAGCCAAATGAATTCAGAGTGGACATGAGATCCCTTGCAAGATGTCTCTTTATAAAGTCAACATGTGTGTTAAAATCACTAAGTATCAAGATCCTTTCAAAACTGGAGCACAACGTAGAAAACAGCTCTGAAAGTTTATTGATAAAACAAGTGGATGCTCCAGGTGGACTGTAGAGCAGCACCAACTTCACAGGTTGAGCTGACCGCCAAACCAGAGACATTTGCTCGAATGAATGGAAGGTCGGCAACGGAACTGGCCGGATGTCGACAGTAACACAATGGAAAACTGCACGACCGCCACCTCGGCCATGGGAACGAGCCTTCTGATGGAGTGCAAAGTCCTGCAGTTGAGCCTAATTCAAAGTGAGATAATCATCTTGATGGTGCCAGATCTCTGTTAGGCACAGCAGGTCCAGGTCCAGACTGTTCCAAGATCAACTCAGCAATTAGTGGGGCTTTTTCCATGTTCAGAGAGCACACATTGAGCAGGGCAAAGCGGGTTTCAATTGAAGACAATGTGCATGCTGGAGGGAGAGCACACATTGAGCAGGGCAAAGCGGGTTTCAATTGAAGACAATGTGCATGCTGGAGGGAAAATGACCAGAGGTATTGTACGCAAGCAATGTCGATCTGCAAAAGGCCTAATTAGCTACTTGCTCGGTAGCTGATATATAGGGCTTAATACAGGGATCGGGTTAAGGGCATCGGTCAATGGCAAATGAATGCGCCTTTTATATCCAGCACCAGGATGGATTAATGAGGGGGGGTGGGATTTGCTAGTTGTCGATAAATGGCTCTCCCATCCACTCAATCACCAAATCACCTTTTCACTCACCCACTCACTCACTGACCCTCTTACTCACCCACTCATTCAACCACGCGCTCACGGACCTGCTCACCCGCTCACTCGCTCACCCACTCACTAACCCACTCAATCACTTGTGTGGAGCGACAGGCCAGGCAGCTTCCACACAGCGTTACGTAGCCGATGACACGATAATGCTGCCCGACTGATTTGGAGCGAGACCTCCACTGTCAAACCGGAACCGGCCATAAGCACACTGCCTAGGTATGTAAACGTCTCCACTGTCTCCACAACTGCGCCATCACTCATGGAGAGTACCTAGACTGGTACTTGGTTTTGGTAGGACTGATGGTAAGACTCCACCTATTTGCAGCATGCTCCAGGTTCAAAGCAACTCCTCCTCAGAATGAGCAGCAATCACCAAATCCTGTCATAGATAACATGGTTGGCCAATAGGGACCCATCCCTTTGCCGCACACAGGCATCGATCAGCCTCCTATTGTACCTGTGAAAGATGGAACCTCCACTAGAACTTCAATGGAAAGTCTCTCAAACTGCGTTGTAAAAAAAAGATGTTGAATAATGTCGAAGGCAGAGGGGATCCCTATCGCACCCCAAGGTGAACAAGGATTGGCTTTGACTCAGGACCACATAGCTTCACCCGGGCTTACCCACCCTCATGAAGGTCATTAATGATGGTGATCAGCATGTCAGGGATCCCGAAAGCATAAAGAATAACCCACAGCCCTCGCCTACTGATAGTATCGTAGGCCTTGACCAAGTTAAGAATGCAGAGATGCAGATCTTGTTGGAAAAAAACCTACCCCTCTGCTGTAGCAACCATACAGAGAATATGGCATCTGTACAGGACCAACCCAGTCTGAAACCACATTGGGGTTCTGCAAGCCTCTCCTTAGCGTGCAAAACAAGGCGATGTTGAATGATCCTTGCTAGGCCCTTTCCCGACCTCACACCGAGGAGCGAAATGCCCATATAGTTATTACAATGGATGCAGTCCCCCTTCTTAAGAGAGGTACAACTAGGGCATCCGTCCATTCCTGTGGGGCACTTCCTGTGCCCCAGATGGTTTTAATGTTGTCATACAAGGCAGTCTGCAGACAAGAACCACATTCCTTCAGCATTTCGCTTGGGACGTCATCTCTGCCCGGTGTTTTCTCCTGGTCTAAGGCCCTGGATCGGCTTACGTACTTCCTCTATAGATGGTACCTCTGCCAGCCACTCGTAGGGTGTGGCTAGTTAATTCGATTATCTTGTGGCACACCGGTCGTGACCCTGGGCTAGGCGCTTCCTGTACCTGTCTCACTAGCCGCAGCATGCTAAGGGTCCGGCTCCTGGGTCGAGGCTCCGGCCTCCGCGCTGGGTGAGGCGCGGCCGGGATGGTCACCAGGGAGTCGGTGGACACCGAGTCGGCATCCTCACCTCCTCGCTCGCCGCTCGCCGTCGGCCTCCCTCCGGTCTCCCACGTGACTCCTCCAACCCCGCGGACCTCCGAATCACTCATATCTCCAGCGAAAGTTCGAAACGTAGGGTCCTTTATTCTCCCCGCAAACCACACGTAGCTCTCCTCCAAGCGATTCCTCTCCGTCCGACCCCTGGCTCGACTCCTCACTCACTGACCTCCGGCTCGTAAATCCCCACCAATCACCGCCGTTCCCTCCCTCCCCTCGCGCGCTTCCCCCCCCTCCCCCCCAGATGACATCATGCAAACACCACGGGACAACATGAGCAAACAACAGGAGCTCGCCAACACGGGATTACATGAGTCTGAGATGAGTCACGGGTCTCGCAATCGCACTGTCCGTTCGCACTATCCGTCCCGAAAAGCCCCAACTCCACAATCTAAAGTACCACAGCCCCAGCAGGGTCACCCCTATGTTGTCTCATGCTGTTATCTGAGCTTGGGGTCCCCCCCCCCCCCCCCCCCCCCC
>JAZEWT010000005.1:420174-433005 GCA_036362905.1 Mordacia mordax
GGAGGAGGGAAGGAGGAGGAGGGAGAGGAGGAGGAGGCGGGGGGAGGAGGAGGAGGAGGAAGAAGGGGGCACAGCAGTAACACGCAAGTCTCACAGAAAGCTCGATTCCCACCTCGGACAGGACTTTCTGTGTGCAGTTTATGTGTGTGTGTGTCTCTCTCTCTCCCCCTGTTCTGTGTGGGTTTTCTCCGGGTTCTCCGGTTTGGCGTCGGATGATCCCCCTGGTCACCTTCTCTCCACCGCTCTGGTTGCCAGAACGGACAGTCCCTGCCACTCTGTCCATGAGAGGCTAGAGAGAGGATTATCTGGGGTCAAGGTGTGTACACACATTTTATAGAGACCCACAGAATCACCCACGGTCTCACACACAGACTTACGCACTAACACAGGGACCCACATAGATACTCACACAGAGACATACATCGACTCACACTCACAGACTCACATTGAGACTCACAGAGAGACTTACACAGAGACTCATACAGAGACTCACATAGATACTCACACAGAGACTCACAACACCGACTCATACACGCATTCACAGACTCACATTGTGACTCACAGAGACTTGCACAGTGACTCACTGAGAGACACAGAGACTCACACAGAAGCCCACACAGAGATTCACACACCGACTCACACACAAACTCATACATGGACACATAAAGACTTACACAGAGACTCACACTGAGACTCACACAGAGACCTACACAGAGACTTACACAGAGACTCACTCACGGACTCACACATGGACACATACTCAACAGAGACTCACACCAAAACCCACACAGAGACTCATACACTCACAACAGAGACTCACAGACTCACCACACAGAGACCCACACTCATCACAGAGAGACCCACAAACTCACCACACAGAGACGCACACGGGTACTTTTTGTCAGTGTACATATGTAATAAGTGGAACAGGTTTTAACCATTGCTAGCAATTATACACGTGTTAAGATCTTGAAACGCCATAATGGACACATTTCACAATGTGTCTAGTTTGCAAAAGCCACACATACTTGTGGCAAAATATGCAAACAAGAAGCTTTAATAACATATGCATTGTCCTTTAAACTGATTGGCCTACACCAGACATGGCTTTCTTTTGAGCCTGATTGTCAGTGTTAGCCAGATGATGCCAAAAGTCAGCCAGCTCAGGACAATGCAATATCAATGCTTAGTAGCTCAGGTGGAGCTGTTAAAGCTATGGGTACTTTTGCCAGTGTACATATGTAATAAGAATCTTAACACGTGTATAATTGCCAGCAATGGTAAAAAACCTGTTTGACATATTACATAGAGACGCACACATTCACCACACAGAGACCCGCACACTCACCATACAGAGACCTACTCACTCACCCACTCACTGAGTAAATGTGTGTGTGAGAACGAATGAATCAACGTGAGAGAATTAGAATAAAGTGGCTGTACGTTAAAAATGTTTCCAGCAGAGGGCGAAATTTAGCCATTACCCCCAGCTATGTGTGGTGAGTGTGTGGGTCTCTGTATGGTGAGTCTGTGGGTCTCTATGTGGTGAGTTTATGGGTCTCTCTGTGACGAGGGTGTGGGTCTCTATGTGGGGAGTGTATGGGTCTCTCTGTGATGAGGGTGTGGGTCTCTGTGGGGTGAGTCTGTAGATCTCTGTATGGTGAGTGTGTGGGTCTCTATGTGGGGAGTGTATGGGTTTCTCTGTGGTGAGTGTGTGCGTCTTTTTGTGGTGAGTGTGTGGGTCTCTGTGTGGTTTGTGTGTGGGTCTCTGGTTGGTGAGTGTGTAGGTCTTTGTGTGGTGAGCATGTGGATCTGTGTCGTGTGTGCGTGTCTTTGTGGTTAGTGTGTGGGTCTCTGTGGTCAGTCTGTGGGTCTCTGTGGTCAGTCTGTGGGTCTCTGTGTGATGTGTTTTTGTGTGTAACTCCGTCTGTATGTCTATGAATGTCTGCATCTCTGTATGCGTGTGTGCGTATGTGTTTGTATCTGTGTGTATCTGCGTGTGTATATTTGTGTGTGTGTGTGCGTATCTGTGTGTGTGGGGGGGGGACGATGGCCCAGCGGTCAGCACACTGGGCTACAAACCCGGCGACCCGCGTTCGAATCCTGCTCATAGCGGTCACGTGTGACGATTTTCTGAACTGGTCCTGGGTCGACTCAGCCTCAAACGAGGACCTAGTGCAGTGTGTAAACATTGCCACGAGCGATACATAGGCGGCCAAGCGTGGTACTGGTCACCCACCCCCTCGTGTGCCATGTCGACCTTCATAGGTGAACGCTAACGGCACTTGACTCTACAGTCTGCTAAGGGTACACGGGGAATCTTTGTCTTTTGTGTTTTTGGCTGGCATAACAACCCCCTCTTCCTCGCGGTGCCGGTCGGTAACGCTTTGGTGGCTGCTCTCACAGCTTCTACAGCGGCCAAGGGAGCTCTGAACGGGTGCGGCAGGGCTCGTAACCCACCAACAAGGATCATTCAACATCGCCTTGCCAGGCATGCTGAGGAGAGGTTTGCGGAACACCAGTGTGCTTTCCGGCCGGGGCAGTCTCGCACAGATGTCATATATTCTGTCCGACTGCTATAGCCGAGATGTAGGGAATTCCCACAGAACCTGCACTCTGCTTTATTGACCTGGTCAAGGCCTACGATACCATCAGTAGACCACATCTGTGGGTTATTCTTCGTGCTTTCAAATCTACCATTCCTCTCTAAGGTCCTTGAACGTGTCACAGCTGCGCAACTCCAGAAAAACGTCCTTAACAATGACCTCCTCGATTCCTTCCAATCTGGGTTCAGATTCGGCCATAGTACTGAAACTGCTCTGATAAAAATAGTTTATGATCTTCTCGTCGCTGGTGATGAAGGCTTGCCAAGTATTTTTGTCCTCCTGGATTTAAGTGCTGCCTTTGATACCGTTGATCACCCGATCTTACTTGAGCCACCATTGAAGTTGCTCATGCAGTCCAGAGTCGAGGAGTGACTTTTGTTTCCTCACTCACCTTCGAGACACACATCAACAAGGTGACGAAGGTAGCCTTATAAGATTACAATAGGTTTTACCGTATCTGGCGATTATGCAGGTGTTAAGATCTTAACACCTGCATAATTGCCTGGCAATTATGCAGGTGTTAAAATCCCAAACACCAAAATAGACACATTTTACAATGTGTCCAGTTTGCAAAAGCCACACATACTAGTGGCAAAGTATGCAAACAGGTAGCTTTGATAACCTATGCATTGTCCTTCAACTGACCGACCTTCACCTGGCAGTGGCTTTCTTTTGAGCCTATTTGCCGGTGTCAGTCGCTGCCATAAGGCAGTCAGCTCCAGACAATGCAGTATCAATGCTTTATAGCTTAGGTGGGGCTGTTAACGCTATGGGTACTTTTTTGCCAGTATACAAATATAAGATTACAATAGGTTTTACCGTATCTGACGATTATGCAGGTGTTAAGATCTTAACGCCTTCGTCACCTTGTTGATGTGTGTCTCGAAGGTGAGTGAGGAAACAAAAGTCACTCCTCGACTCTGGACTGCATGAGCAACTTCAATGGTCTGGTCGTCAAACATCAATTAGATTGGTTCAGTCTTGGACAATTGGCGCTGGGTTTTGATAAGCAACACATATGTTTTATCACCATTTAGTTTTAGAAAATTCGAATTGAGCCAGGCCTTCAGAGTTGACCGTGAGAATGACATGCAGAGGCCAGACGCATTGATGGATGACTTTGCGTGGATATAGATTTGGATGTCATCGGCATAGCAATGGTAGCTGAGATTGAGACTGCACAGGTGTTAAGATCTTAACACCTGCATAATCGCCAGATACGGTAAAACCTATTGTAATCTTATATTTGTATACTGGCAAAAAAAGTACCCATAGCGTTAACAGCCCCACCTAAGCTATAAAGCATTGATACTGCATTGTCCGGAGCTGACTGCCTTATGGCAGCGACTGACACCAGCAAATAGGCTCAAAAGAAAGCCACTGCCAGGTGAAGATCGGTCAGTTGAAGGACAATGCATAGGTTATCAAAGCTACCTGTTTGCATACTTTTCCACTAGTATGTGTGGCTTTTGCAAACTGGACACATTGTAAAATGTGTCTATTTTGGTGTTAGAGATTTTAACACCTGCATAATTGCCTGGCAATTGCCTGGCAATTATGCAGGTGTTAAGATCTTAACACTTGCATAATCGCCAGATACGGTAAAACCTATTGTAATCTTATATTTATATACTGGCAAAAAAGTACCCATAGCGTTAACAGCCCCACCGAAGGTAGCCTTTTTCCATCTCAGAAACATAGCAATATTGCGCAACATCCTGTCACCCGCTGATACTGAGAAGTTAATACACATCTTCGTCTCCTCACGAATCGATAACTGCAATGCACTGCTCCCTGGGACCCATGCCTTCTGATCAATCGTCTCCAACATGTGCAGAATGCGGCTGCTGAAGTTCTCACTCGCACACCCATCCACGATCACATATCCCCAGTACTGGTGTCTCTCTACTGGTTGCGTGTTAAATACAGGATTGAATTAAATATCCTCCTCCTCACCTACAAGGCTCTCACTAGCATTGCTCCGACATACATCCTTCTCCACGCACCGTCCTCAACCCGACCACTCTGATTCTCCAATACGAGCTGCTTGCTGCATGTGCCCAATTCGCACCTCCATTCGATGGGTGACAGAGCCTTCTCGCGCGCTGCTCCCAGACTCTGGAATTCCCTTCTTTTGGTGATTCGGTCTGCTGAATCCTTGGCCATCTTTAAATCTCTTCTCGAGACTCACTTGTTCCGTAAGGCTTTCGAGCCTCCTGGCTAGGACTGTTGATGTGACTCAATGTTGTCGTGCCGGGATGATGGCATTTTGCCTCCCTGCACCCGTTTAGGAACATTTATTGCTTGTTTGTTGAAGAACTATTTTTTTTCTTCCGCTTACTTTATGTCCTATAATTTATTTCTATTTGACTTACTCTTGAACTGTCCTGATGTTGTTGTTGACATGCCGTTCTCTCCACAGCTCGGATTTGTAAAAAAAACACCAAAAAAAATAACGTTATTGTTGTAATGTTGTAACGCTATTGTTGCTGATTTTTCGTTGTCGTTGGTGTTGACGTGCCATTCTCTCCGCAGCTCTGTGCAGCGCTTTGTGACCCTCGGGTGAAAAGCACTCTATAAATGCAATTATTATTATTATTATTATCCCTGCTCACCGTCATTAAAGACTTCCATGATGGTGGGCAAGCCCGGGTAAAGTTACGTGGTCCGGAGTCAGAACCATTCCCTGCTCACCTTGGGGTATGACAAGGATGCCCTCTGGCTCCTACACGAATCAATATCTTTTTTTGACCACGCAGTTTGAGAAACTTTCCATGAAAGTTCCAGAGGAATTTTCATCTGGTACAGGTACAATGGGAGGCTGATCGATGCCCGGGTATGGTCAAGGGATGGCTCCCTATTGGCCGACCATGTAATCTATGCCGATGGTGTAGTGTAACCGAATACTCCACCTCCCCAGCCCTCCAGTCACACACATTTCAACATTGTCCACTCTGCCTTATGAACAAGACATGTAGAGGATCCTGGTGTCGGAGGATCCTGGTGTTGGCATATACAAGGATTGAAACACAACCACAAGGGATTAAAAATACTAGGATAAAAAAAGCACCACAAAAATATACAAAAAATGTTAATATTTACAAGTGAAGCTATGCTGGGAGTCGGGCGGGGGGGAGGAGCAATAACAAGGCACAGATCAAGAACAAAACATGTAATGATAACAAATATAGCGAAAAGGTGGACAAGATGTGCAAACAATCCGCCATCCACTTGACGAGTAATTAGCAGCAGTTTTTTGTAATGTTCTGTACAAAGTGACAAGTGCCGAGTGTATGTGTGTTCATATATGTTTGTATAAAAAGTTCTTATCGCTGGTGCTGTTGGACGTGAAGGCGGTGGGATGGGTAAGTTACATTCCAGACTTTTTTTAGGCAGAGGGGACAGAGTTCAGCATCCTGATAGCTTGATGTATAAAGCTGTTCCACAGTCTGGTGTAGCAGGCTCGGAGGCTCCGGTATTTTATTCTAGATGGTAGAACACTGAAGAGGTCGTGTGAGGGATGGGTGGGGTCGCTCGCAATGCTGGTGGCTTTGCGTATTAGGCGGGTGTTGTAAATGTCCAGTAGCGAGGGGAGGGAGGCACCAATGATCTTCCCATGAGTGATAATTCAGTTGTGGAGACAGTGGAGAAGTTTACATACGAGGCAGTGTGCTTATGGCCAGTTCTGGTTTAGCAGCGAAGGTCTCGTGTGGGGGCTGTATGTGGAGACATAGAGAAAATTGGTTGTTGTGTGGAGAGTATGTGCAAACTCCACACTCAAAGGAATCCGAGCCGTGAGCCGAACCCATGCTTTCTTGCTATGGGGCTTCTTTGTGTGTATCGCCAGGATGTTTGTTCGTGTGTGTATCTGCGTGTGTGCGTGTCACAGTGTGTATGAGTATGTGTCTGCGTGTGTGCGTGTCACAGTGTGTGAGTGTGTGTGTCTGCGTGTGTGCGTGTCACAGTGTGTGTGAGTGTGTGTGTCTGCGAGTGTGCGTGTCACAGTGTGTGAGAGTGTGTGGGTCTGCGAGTGTGCGTGTCACAGTGTGTGAGAGTGTGTGTGTCTGCGTGTGTGCGTGTCACAGGATGTGAGTGTGTGGCTCAGCGGTTAGCGCGCCGGGCTATAAAACCTGAAAACCTGAGTTTGATTTCTGCTCACGGCCAACACCTGATGAGATTTCTGGACCGGTCCTGTGTTTTCCCCTAGGTCGACTCAGCCTCAAATGAGTACTTATTGCGTTGTGTAACCCTTGCCAGGTGGCCGAGCGTGGTGCTGGTTGCCCACCTCCTTGTGTGCTGTATTGACCTTCATAGCTTAGGTGCTGCCTAACCGCACCTGACCCTAGGGGCCCTTGGAGCTAATAGGGGGATCTTTGCTTAGTGTGTGTGTAATTTTTTTCTGCTTTTAGGAGTAGGTTTATGACATTGAGCAAAAACAGCCCCTACTATCTGTGAGGGCTATCAGGGAGATCTTTGTTTAGAAAACAAGTGGAATGACCATATAATAAAAAGTTAATGAAAATAAGATAAGAAAACCAGAGTGCAGCCAGAGTTATGTGTGGGGGGTCAAGCCAAGGATAAAATAAACAACTGAGAGGGTGCTGTGGAAGGCTAATAAAAATAATTGCAAAGTGGAACCCAACCATATAAGGACATGACAAAAATGCTGAGTTGAGGTTTTTTAGTTAGGCACATCCCATAGTGAAAATAGCAGTAAATTCTCTGTAAAGGCTGAAGGGTGAGAGTTCAACCAATGTAAGATTGCGAGTGGGATAACCGTATAATGAACAATGCTAAATTTATAAATTATTAAGAAAATAATTAAGAAAAACCAGGCGCAGCCAGAGTTATGTGTTGGGAGGATCCCTCCAAGGTTAAAAACAATGAAGCGTTGAAGCAGATGAATAATAAATAATTGCAAAGCGGAACCCAACCATATAAGGACATGATAAAAATGCTGAGTTGAGGTTTTTTTAGTTAGGCACATCCCACAGAAAAAAACTGGATAAAAGGCGCCGTTCGAGTGGCGAACGAGACTCACGAGCAAGCACCCAAGCAACTCCGACAGGTAGCTAACTGGGAAACGCCAGTCTATCGGGAGAAAACTTGGGTGTTTACGTGAGTCCCAAAGCCTGCTGCTGGAGAGTCTCAGTTACGTTTTTTTAGCCGCTGACAGCTTATGTTGCTCTGTACTTATATTGGAGAATTATATTCATTTTTTACGCTTCCTTGTTGCTTTGAAATAAACCTATTATTCAGTTGCAAAGTCGTGGTGTAAGCTCTGTGGAAGGTCGGCCATCACGTCACATAAAAGATCCGAGGTGTCGAGGTTTTTTTGAACCTGACACTCCGAATCAGTCGGGCAGCATTACTCTTTCATCAGCTACGTAAGGTGTGCGGAAGCTGCCTGGCCTCTTGCTTCACACTAAGCTTTGCGTCTCCTCAGCTGTAGTCATGCCCTCTCGTCTCTATACGTGCAAAACGTGGACCACCCTTGCGGAACATCTGCACTGTCTTGAAACTTTCTGGCTGGCCTGCCTATGATCCATCTTGGGTTCAACCAGGTTGGATTGTGTGAGGAGCTCACAAATTCTTGAAAGATCTGGACAAAGTCTCATTGGTGAGCTCCTCCAGCAGGGGAGACTGAGGTGGCTGTGTCATGTAGCCCACATGCCAACCACTGATGCCTAAGCAGTTGCTGTGTATGGGTTGCTGCCCTAAGAATATAAGGGTTACTGCCCCTAGCCCGTTTAAACCCTGTTGTGTCTATAATTAGTAGGGTAGCGGCCAGAGAAAGGAGTCGAGGGCTCTGATTGTCCGCTGCTGCCCCCACCCCGTCTAGGCTCCTGGGCCCTCAAAGGGAGACCCAGCCCGAGGAGAGGGGGGTCCCGCTATGGCAGTCCATGTTGGGGCCCCACTGCCTGCTCGCTATCCACCCTCCATCCTCGCCACGAGTTCTGTCTAGCGAGGGTCACCCATTCCTCTATGCCCTCCCGCACTTACCACACACGCACATGGCACACTAACCACTATGCTACTGGTCCCCAGACACACACACACACACACACGTCGCACTAACCACTCTGCTACTGGTCTCCAGACCAACGGTTGCCCCACTTACCTGTGATACAATTACCATACACACGGTGGGTGGTATTGGAAATGAACTTTATCCTCTGCTGCCCATCGCTCCATCTCTACGCTAGCTCCCCGTTGATCCAAATCGTGGTTGCTTCTCCCACCACCTCTCTCCTTCAGCAAAATGGTGGCTGTGGGGAGGCCTACTTCGTGGGCCTCGGAATCACCATGGACGCTGGCTGTGTACCCGCGACGTTCCCCTTGTGAACCCCCCCCCTCGGAAAGTATTTTATGCCACACAGACACACATGCAACCACCACTATCGCACTCAACCGCTAGATGCCTGCACGCATCCGTTGTTAGAGCGGACATTTGACAACAGCATACTGTTTCACACTGATGGAGTGTTCGCACAACACGAGGGTTCGGTGGGTAGCAGAACGACGATGGACTCAGCCCCAGCAGCTGAGGTTTTGTCCATAGACCCTGTCAGTAGGACAGTGTGGTTGGTGGTTCTTCAGTCAGCTGGTATTCGGCTTAGGGGGTGCCGAGTGCCATCCACCAGTTCTGCCGGGGGAGAAAAACTTCCCCGGAACGTTAAAGCTGCAGACAATTGTGTTCCGGCTGGGTTCCAAGCTAGGCGAAGCATTAGCGACCTAGGCGGGGCATTGGCAAGTTGGGCGGAGTTTTCGGGGGACAGTGCGACATATTCCTTCCTCGTGTAATGGCTAGGCGTCGCCATGGGATTGGCCCATTCCCAGACATACTGGCACCGGTTGTTAACGGCGAGGATTGGTTGGTAGAGGGGGGCGGCGTCTTCGGAGGACAGTGCAGCATAATTTTGCCGTGTAACGGTCAGGATTCCCCATGGGATTGGCCGATTTCCGAGACTTGTTGGCGCCAAGGTGTTTACGACAGCGGTGATTGGTAGGAGAAAGACACGGCGCCCAGAGACAAGGGGGAACGACGGGGATTGGTGGAGAGAGACACGGCCGTTTAAAAGGGGCGGTTCGAACCGGGGGGCAGGTATTTAACAGAGCGCGGAGCAAGGGGGCGGGGAGTTGTGAGTGGAGTCGAAGCGGTTAGGTTGGCAGCGATGTAGAGGGACGAGGGCAGAGCGTAGCGGGGTTTAGTTAGTTAGCGGGGTGAGTTAGTCATGTACGAGAGTCGTGCCCGGAGCTGTGCGAAGCTGTGCTGAGCGGCTGGGCCCAAGCTGTTGTCCCGCGTAGCGAGTGATGTAGAGGGAACAGTTGGGGCGGCTGAAAAGGCGCACAAGTCTGCAGCAGTAGAAAGCTTCCAAGACATCTGCTGTCGGGTATTTTTGTATCAGAGTGGTGGTGTGGGTGAACGTGGTTTGAACGCGGTATGGGTGAGAGAACGCGCGCACGCCGTGTGTCAGAGCGCTGAGCGTGATCACTCAGGGACCGAGAGAGATTGGTGTGAGGAGTTAGGGAAGATATTTACGGAGATGGGGACCCTAGTTTTTGGGGATCATCACAGCTGCTTTGCCCACCACGTGTCCCCCTGTCTCTCCATCTGTTGTGTCATTCTACATGTCTCTCAGCATCTCACCAGCCTTCCTGCGTCTCCACACATCTCCACTCTGCAGATATGCACCCGTTGATAGGTCCCCTGCTGTCCCAGTGACTCTATCTCTCTATGCATCTCCCATGATTATCGCCCTGCCGCCCAACAGCATCCGTGTCTCTCTCTCCCCCCGCGAACACTCGTTTCACCGATCCTCTCTGTCTCTGTAGCCCAGCCACCCCGTTCCTCAACTCTTCATCACGGTCCCCATCTCCCTGTTCCTCTCTCTGTCTCACTCTCTGTCCCCGCATGTCCAACGATCGTCCCCCCCCCCCTGCTTAATCACGACTGTCTCCCACTCCTCCCGAAAGCACCGGGCCCTCGCTCTCTCCTCCTCCCCCTCCTTTACGGAAGTCCCTTCCTTCTGTGACACCATGGCTTCGATTGCGGACTTGTGACGGCTTACAGCGGCAACACCACGGTGAGGATCAGCGCCCACTCCGCGATAGCTCAGCCAGCGACCAAGGACGAGCAGAGACTTCTTGATTTTGATGCTTTCTTGGAACCAGCAGTGGACGGGGACGGGGAGGAGCGGCACACAATGAGCAGCTACATCGTGACGCTCCTTCTCGTACCCCCAGAAGACTCCCTTCCCCCCATCCAAGCCCCCCACCTATAAATCCCCGCGGCCCCTTCTAGCGCATTCTAAATGACGTCCCCCTTCCACCGCAAAAGTCCCCCGCCCCCGAAGACCGTCCTGTCCGTCCCCCCACGTGGGTCTTTTAGAAAGTTCCAACCCGACGTCACCCCACGTGGCTTTGTCCACCCTTCACAGTAAAAGTCCCCGCAGTCTTTCTGCTCGTCCCCCTCGTGCCGTTGGTCCCCCCTCTACAGTAAAAGTCCCCTCTCCCCTATTCCTTAACTCTGCAGTTCCCCTCCCAGGCATTAAGGCCTGTCCTCGGGCCATAACTGCCCGCAAGAAATTACTTTAAAAGCAACCCCCCCAAACCTTGCGGCACCGCCACGTCAAGGCCCTCCCCCTCCCCCAATTCACATCGCGCAAACGACTGTGCCACCACTCCTCCACACACACACACAATGCGCCAACCACTGCGCCACTGCTCCCCTGCGGCGACTGCGCTACCCGCTGCGCCACCGCTCCCCGCGGCTACTGCGCCAATCACTGCGCCACCACTCCCCGCGGCTACTGCGCTATTCACTGTGCCACCGCTCCCCACGGCTCCTGTGCTAATTGCTGCGCCACTGCTCCCCGCGGCTACCGCGCTACCTGCTGTGCCACCGCTCCCTGCGGCTACCGTGATAATCGCTGCACCACCATTCCCCGCGGCTACCATACTAATCGCTGCACCACCGCTCCCCGTGATTACTGCACTACCTGCTGCGCCACCGCTCTCCCCTCTGCGGCTACCGCGTTATCTGCTGTGCTACTGCTCTCCCCCGCGGCTACGGCGCTACCGGCTGCGCCACCGCTCCCCGCGGCTACCACGCTAATCACTGCGCCACTGTTCCCCGCGGCTACCGTGCTATCCGCTGCACTACCGCTCTCCCCTGCGGCTACCACGCTACCTGCTGCGCCACTGCTCCCTGCAGCTACCGCGCTAATCGCTACGCCACCGCTCCCCGTGGCTACCGCACTACCTGCTGCGCCATGCCAGGCCGCCTTCGCCGCCACTTCCCTCTGGAGTCTGACGAGCCGGGTGCCCTCAATGCCCCCCTCCCAGCTCCAGCGCCGATGAGGCGCCACCACAACGGCAGCCCCACATCGGCGATGGCTCCTAGCGGCCTCCGGCACCACGTGCGGCTCGCTGAGCAATGCCAGGTCGGCCCAGCGCGGCCCTCTGAGCCTGCCGCAGCTCTGACTCCTCCCGCCTTCGCTGCACTCCGAGCCGTGCCGCCACTCTCCTGCGACTCCACTCTCCTCCACAGCTTGCTCTCGCCGTCACCGGCCCTCCCTCCGGCCCGCGCCGCTCGTTCCACTGCTGGCTTGCTGGCACCCTCACTCCACTTGCTGGCTCTGCCGCTAGACTCCTCGCCGCTCTCCCAGCCGCCACTCACTGCAGCCTCCGACGTGAGTCCGCATCCTTACTTCTGACAATAACTGTGACGCCATGACTTCGACTGCAGACTTGTGACGGCTACAGCGGTAACACCACGGCGAGGATCAGCACCCACTCTGCGATAGATCAGCCAGCGAGCACGGAGGAGCAGAGACTTCTTGATTTTGATGCTTTATTGGAACCAACAGTGGACGGGGCCGGGGAGTAGCGGCACACAATGAGCAGCTACATAGTGACGCTCCTTCTCGTTCCCCCAGGAGACTCCCTTCCCCCCATCCAAGCCCCCTGCCTATAAATCCCTGCGGCCCCTTCTAGCGCGTTCTAAATGACGTCACCTTTCCACTGCAAAAGTCCCCAACCCCCGCAGCCCGTACTGTCCGTCCCCCCACGTGACGTTGGTCCCCCCTCTACCGTTAAAGTCCCCTCTCCCCTATTCCTTAACTCTGCACTTCCATGCACCCCGACTCCCCTTTCTCTTTCATCCATCCTATCGTACGCAACCCCATCCCCATTGGCCCTTCTCTCCACCTACCCCCCCCCC
>JAZEWT010000005.1:475556-487324 GCA_036362905.1 Mordacia mordax
CCCCCCCCTGTGCCCCGTGTCGACCTAGACAGGCGCTGCTCGTTAACGGCACTTGACCCTACAGCCTGTGAGGCTACACGGGGGAGCTTTGTCTTTGTATCTGTGTGTATATCTCTGTGTATATCTCTGTGTTCATGTCTCTGTATCTGTGTATATCTCTGTGTGTATGTGTGTGTATATTTATGTATATCTGGGTATGTGCATCTGTATGTCTGGGTATCTGTGTACGTGTGTCTGTGTGTGTATCAGTGTGTTTATCTGTGTGTATATGTGTGTATCTATGTGTGTGTATTTGTGTGTATGAGTGTGTATATGTGTGTGTGTGTGTGTATCTCTGTGGGTGTATCTGTGTTTGTGTGTGTATGTGTGTGTGTATATGTGTGTCTATCTGGGTGTGTGTATCTATGTGTGTGTATCTGTGTGTGTGTATCCATGTGTGTGTATCAGTCTGTTTATCTGTGTGTGTATGTGTATCTCTGTGTATCTGTGTGTGTGTTTATCTGTGTGTGTATGTGTGTGTATCTGTTTGTGTATCAGTGTGTGTATCTGTGTGTGTGTGTGTATCTATGTGTGTATATCTCTGTGTATATCTCTGTGTGTATCGGGATCCAAGAGCACTTGACCCCACGCCAATGCTCAGGTTACCTTCCCAACTTTGCTTCTCCATTGGGCGCAGGTCCCCCAACCAGCTGATAGAGAACGTGGCTACTCTCTTTGCCAACTCGTGGGCAGCCTCTCCTCACTGTGAGCCTGAGTCCAACGATCTCATCGATCCGTGCCACACGAACTTCCAGAGCCGTGAGTTGTCTCCCCGTGTCTCCCCGTATCTCCTCCCTCTCTCTGCACGTGTCTCTCCCTCTCTCCCAGTGTCTCCCCCTCTCTCCCCTCGTCTCCGTCTCTCTACTCTCGTCTCCCCTTCTCTCCCTGTGTCTCCCCCTCTATCCCCCTCTCTCCCCGTGTCTCCTTCTCTCTGCTCCTCTCTCCC
This sequence comes from Mordacia mordax, assembly GCA_036362905.1. NCBI lineage: Eukaryota > Metazoa > Chordata > Hyperoartia > Petromyzontiformes > Petromyzontidae > Mordacia > Mordacia mordax. Next base: position 476,542 of record JAZEWT010000005.1, read on the forward strand.
CTCGTCTCCCCCTCTCAACCTTCATCTGCCCCTCTCTCCCCGTGTCCCTTCCCCATTTCTCCCCACGTCTCCCCCCGTCTCTTCCAGTAAAAATGGAAACATGAATTATTATTTCTCCATTCTCTCCCCTGGTCCGTGCCGCGCGTTTTTCTCCGGTCTCCCCGCTGACCCCCAGGCCACTTTGCACAGGAGGGCTGCTCGCTGCTAGTGTCCGACGTTTTCGCGCAGTGCCACGCCGAGCTGGACCCGACCCCATACCACAGGCAGTGCGAGTTCGACACCTGCTCGGGCCTGGATGCAGAGCTGAGTTTGTGTGCAGCGGTTGCCCACTACGCGTTCCTGTGCCAGCGCTCAGGAGTGTCTATCAACTTCCGGTCGAGCCTGCCCAGCAAGTGCGGTGGGTGGCACGAGTGACTGAGTCACTCGACTCGCTCACTCACTCACCCACTAACTCATCCACTCACTCCAACGCCCACTCACCCACTTATTCACTCACTCAACAACAGCCGCCATTCGCCACTAAGTGGCGAGGATGTCACCACGGCGCCTGTGCCAAGCCATGTTCACCTTTAGGCCACGTGAAGTGTCAAAGGCTCGGCGACAGGAGATATATGAACAGATCCAGGTGTTATGGGTTTCCTGAATAAAATGACTAAAATGGCAGATGCACCAGCTATGCTCCTAACTTTACCAATTTGCTGTGTTTTAGCCGCCCGACGCTCTGCTGGGTGTTGTGAGCGTCACTCCTCCACCTGCCGTTGTTGTTGGAGGACGACTGCCAACTGCCCCATAGCGTCCTTTATGATCCTCCTTCACAGAGGTCGATCTTGACACCGTTGGTACCAGTCTTCGACAAGTCCACTCAGCTCCAGGTCCTCCAGTTCCACATCAGTCCATCTCTTCTCTAGCCCGTGCCGTGGCTGTTTAGCCCCATTTATCCGACCAAACAGCAACTGCTTGGGCATGCGGTGGCTGGGCATGTGGGCTACATGACCCAGCCACATCAGCCTCGCCTGCTGGAAGAGCTCACAAATGAGACTTTATCCAGGTCTTTCGAGAATGTGTTAGCTCCTCACACAACCCAGCCTGGTTAAACCCAGGATGGATCGTAGGCAGGCCAGCCCAAAAGTTTTTAAATGGTGCAGATGTTCCACCAGGGCGGTCCACGTTTCGCAAGTATAGAATAGATAGGACATGACTGCAGCTGAGAAGATCTGAAGCTTCGTGTGGAACGATAGGCTAGACAGCTTCCACACAGCATTACGTAGCCGATGAAACGATAATGCTGCCCAACTGATTCGAAGCGAGACTTCCACTGTCAATCCAGAACCGGCCATAAGCACACTGCCTAGGTACGTAAACTTCTCCACTGTCTCCACAACTGCCCCATCACTCATGGAGAGCTGAGGAGGTGGAGTATCTGGTGGCACCAAATACCCATACATATGCTTGGTTTTGGTGAGACTGATGGTAAGACCCCACCTCTTTGTATCATGCTCCAGGTTCAACAGCAGAGCCCCCAAACTCCTCCTCAGAATGAGCAGCAACCACCAAATCATCGGCATAGATAACATGGTTGGGCAATAGGAAGCTATCCCTTGACCGCTCCTGGGCATCGATCAGCCTTCCATGTGTCTGCAACAATATCAGAAAAGTTCAACTGAAATAAAAAAATGGCTATAATTAAAAAAGGACATGAAATATTCCCGAGCAGGCGCAGGACAGCAGCGAGCCATCACCAATGAGCATTACAACAGTGAGCCACATCAACAGTCCTAGTCAGAGGATTTGAAAGCCTTACGGAACAAGTATGTCATGAGACGGAATTTAAAGATGCCCAGGGACTTAGCTGATCAAATCTTCATTGGAAGGGAGTTCCAGAGTCTGGGTGCAGTGCGTGAGAAGGCTCTGTCACTCATGCAAAGACAAGACGCATTGATGGATGGCTTTGCGTGGATATAGTTTTGGATGCCATCGGCATAGCAATGGTAGCTGAGATTGAGACTTTACAGTATATGGCAAAGTGGTTATATGTAGATGCTGAAAAGGAGTGGACCGAGAACCTAACGCTGAGGAATTCCAGACAAAGCAGGATAGATCTCTGAATTTTGTCCTCCTAGGCCGAAGAAACTGCTTCTGGTTGGAGAGGTAGGATGTCAGCCAATGCAGGGCACAGCCAGAGACCCATATACCCTCCAGTCGCTCAAGTAAAATAGGGTGGTCAACGGTATCAAAGAAGCGCTCAGGTCCAGGAAGACAAGAATACTTGGCAAGCCTTCATTAGCAGCAACGAGTAGGGCATCAACAACTTTCACCAGAGCAGTTATAGTACTATGGCCGAATATGAACCCAGATTGGAAGGGATCGAGGAAGTTGTTGTTGAGAACGTGTTTCTGGAGTTGCGCAGCTACTGCACGTTCAAGGACCTTAGACAGGAATGCTAGAGATGCGGCGACATTTCATCAGGCCAGGTTTTTTTTTAAGCAGAGCGGTAAATGCATCACATTTGAATATTGGGGGAAGGATGCCAGAGCGAAGTGAGTTATTAAAGAGATTTATGATGAAAGTGGCAAGGGATTTGAAATTTGCCCGATGATTTTGGATGGGAATGGGTCCAGGGAGCAGTTTTTAGGCTGAGACTTGGTAACTAATGAAGAGATTTCGTTTTCCATAAACTCGGAAAATTCCAGGAGTTTTGAGTTCAAGTTTGATGGAGAACCATTTATTAAGGTATTAGTTGATTGTTTAGGCTGTGTAGAGATACGGTATGCTTCAGTTTGTTCTGGGAAAAATTAAATCAACTAATCTGCCTGATCTTTACTAGTGAAGACAGGTGATGGTGAGTGACTGGCAGGACGAAGGAGCCGATTAATGGTCGAGAAAAAAATCTTGAGCTTGTCGCAGATATCAATCAGAATGCTGGAAAAATGGTTGATATGGACACAGTCAAGTGCCTTACAGTAGTGGAGGAGCTGTTCCTTAAAGATTTGAGCATGAGCGGTGAGGCCAGATTTTCTCCATGTCCGTTTCACCCTACGTACATTCGCCTTGAGATCCCGGAGTTCAGCAGAATACCAGGGGAATGGTTTTTTACCTGAGACATAGCGTTATTTTAATGGAGCCAAATCATCCAGTATGCTTAATAGCATGTTGTTGTAAGTTTCTGCTGTTGCATCAGAGACAGAGTGAGCTGAGGCAGAGAGTGATGAACTGTTGATTGATGCAGTGAATATGTCTGGAGTGGGGGCGTTAATGTTTCAAAATTGGATTTGGCACTTGGTGATGGAAAAGGGAGGCGGTACTTGAAGATCAAACCACACAGCAGAGTAATCAGACAGACCAGGATCAGTGACAGCCAGGTTGGTTACAGATATGCCCCTTGAGCAAACAATATTCAGGGTATGGACGCATCTGTGAGTGGCAGATGTCACGTGTTGAGTGAAGCCAGGTGAGGTCAGAGTGATCAGGAGATCCCTTGCAAGGGGGCTCTTTAAAGAGTCAACATGGATGTTGAAATGGCCAAGAATTTGGATCCTTTCAGAACTGTAGCACAGCTTAAAAAGTAGCTCAGACAGTTCAATGACAAAAGAAGTTTAGCCTACCGGTGGGCGGTAGAGCAGCATCAACTTCTCAGATTGAGCCGCCCTCTAATCCAGAGAATGGAAGGTCAGCGATGGAATTGGTCTGATGTCGACAGATACATGGTGGAGAACGGCAAGGCCGCCAGCATGGCCATGGGAACGAGCCTTCTGATGGAATGCAAAGTCTCACGGTAGGGCATGATTCAATGTGAGAAAATCAGCTTGATGGTGCCAGATCTGGACCTGCTATTAGGCGCAGCAGATCCAGACTGTTGTTTGAGATCAGCTCAGCAATGCGTGGGGCTTTTTTCGTGTTCAGAGAGTGCACATTGAGAAGAGCAAAGCAGAACTGCAAATGGTCTAACGTGTTGTTTACTCGCAGCCAATATGTTGGACTTAATATGGGGATGGGGGTAGGGAAATCAATTGCACGCAGGCTTTTTGTTGCCAGCGCCCCGATGGATATAATGAGGGTGTCGAAATATTATCAGCTCATGGCAAATAGCCAGAAGGTTGGAGGTACAGGGAACTGATGGGAAAATCAAGCTTTTAAGAGCCCACGTGATTATGATGAATAGGGCCCGGAGCCCACCGTGTCAGACACAAGTCGCAAGTCAGGGCCATATCCAAAATGCAACACGAGCACATCACAGGGAACATCCCAGGATGGCAATATATACTGCAGGCAAATCAAACGCTTTTAACGCACGCAGATGGACTGGTTATCATGGTTAATCTGGCGTACACAACAACCAGCTATAAAGGAGAAGATGACAAGAGATTAATGAGGAAAAATGAGGTGAGCTAGATGAGGATTATCCTAGAGTTGTGCAACGTGATGAGTGTGATGTGGGTCATTGATATACATGGCCAAGACTGTACAACTGAGGTGAGCTGGAGACAATGAGACTGATACAGTACTGCAACAGCAGTATGTTGACAATAAAGAGGATAAAGCAGAAGATGTGGAGGGTTAAATGAAAGAGAATGAGGTGAAGGTGAGCGTGGGGTTGTGCTGCACGGTGAGTGTGGTGAGGGTCTGATTATTGCGGGAAGCAGGCGGCCGTCAGTTGCGAGGCTTGGCGAGGCTTCAGTTGACCCTCAGTTCAGAAGGCCCCATGGTTTAAGTGTAAAATATAATGATGAAGAACCAATTTAGAATAATAAGAATTAAAATGAGGGCGGCGTGGTGGCCCAGTGGTTAGCGCTGACGCCTCACAGCAAGAAGGTCCCGGGTTCGAATCTCTCGGCTCGGGTGCCTTTCTGTGTGGAGTTTGCATGCTCTCCCCGTGTCCGCGTGGGTTTTCGCCGGGTACTCCGGTTTCCTCCCACAGTCCAAAAGCATGCTCCTGGATAGGTTGATTGGCTCGCAGACTAAAATTGTCCCGCAATGCCCGGCGATGGACTGGCGTCCCGTCGTCGGGTGTATTCCTGCCTTACGCCCTGTGTTTCCGGGATAGGCTCAGGCTCACCGTGACCCTATATAGGATTAAGCGGTTTCAAATAATGAGAATGGGATGAGAATTAATATGAATAGAAATAAACCAAGTTAATAATAATAATAGAATGATTAAGGCTGCTGCAATACACTCAAAAGTAGTCGTAAAACTGGATTAGAGAGCAGCTTGTATGCCTTTGGTCGCTGTTGATGACGTTGATGATGTCATGTTGATGACGTCGCCACCAGTACATCCATGGAAAGCCTCTCGAACGACGTGGTCATAAAAGACGTTGAATAATGTAGGAGCCAGAGGGCATCCCTGTCGCACCCCAAAGTGAACAGGGAATGGCTCTGACTCCCAACCACGTATCTTTAAGAACCTCACGAAGGTTCTTAATGACGGTGAGCAGAGAGTCAGGGATCCTGAAAGCATGAAGAACAACCCACAGCCCTGTCCTACTGACTCACTCACACATCCACTAACTCAGTTACTCACCCACTTACTCACTCACTTACTCACACAGCCACTAACTCATACACTCACTCATTAACTCATACACTCGCTCACCCACTCACACACACCCAATTACTCACTCACACACGTACTCACAAACCCACTAACTCATACACTCACTCACTCATTAACTCACACAGTCACTCACACACTCACTCACCAACTCACTCAACCACTCGCCCACCGACATACCCCTCACCTCCTTTCCGTCCACACTCCCTCCCACCTCATACCCCTCCCCATCCTCCTCCCCCTCCACCTCCCCCCCCTCCCCATCTTCCTCCTCCTTCTATCCCCTTCCTCCCACCTCGTTCCATCTCCTCCCCTCTCATCTCCCCTCCAATTTTCCCTCACCTCCACCAGATCTACGCTGTGACCTCTCAGCCAATATGGAGTACGATGTCTGCGGGTCCCTGTGCCAGAAGTCCTGCCGGGACCTCTCGTCCTCCAGTCCAACCATCACCCTCTGCGCCACCACGACCTGCGTGGAAGGCTGCACCTGCAGGGACGGGACCTTCTTTGACGGGCGACGCGGGGGATGCGTCCCTTCGTGAGTCTGCGCGAGACAAAGACGGTCGGGATGGTGGTGGGCGGAGTGGTGGTGGTGGTGGTAGGGGGAGGAGTGTGGATAGGATGATAAGTTCAGTCGTTCGCTCACACTCACTCACTCACCCACTCACTCACCCAATCACCCACCCACCTTCTCACCCAGTCACTCACCCAACCACTCACTCACCCACCCACTCACTCACCCACTCAGTCATCACTCAGTGACTCACCCACTCATTCATTAACTCAACCAGTCACCTACTCACCCACTCACTCGCTCACTCACGCATTCAGTCAGTGTGTATGACTGAGTGAGTGTGCTGGTGGGTGAGTGAGTGGGCGAGTGAGTGAATAAGTGACTCAGTGAGTGAGTGACCCAGTGAGTGAGTGGGTGAGTGACTAAGTGAGTGAATGAGTGGGTGGGTGAGTGGGCGAGTGAGTGACTTAATGAATGGGTGACTCAGTGAGTGAGTGGGTGAGTGACGCAGTGAGTGGGTCAGTGACCCAGTGAGTGAGGGGGTGAGTGACCAAGTGAGTGACTCAGTGAGTGAGTTACTCAGTGAGTGAGTGACTCGGTGAGTGAGTGAGCGAGTGAGTGACTGATTCAATGAGTGAATGAGTGGATGGGTGAGTGGGCGAGTAAGTGACTGGGTGAGTGACTCAGCGAGTGAGTGACTCGGTGAGTGAGTGAGTGACTGATTGAGTGAGTGAATTGAGTGGGTGGGTGAGTGGGCGAGTAAATGACTGGGTGAGTGACTCGGCGAGTGAGTGAGTGAGTGAGTGGGTGAGTGACTCAGCGAGTGAGTGACTCAGCGAGTGAGTACTAACAACACTTGACCCTCTACTCCGTGCAAGGTCACTGGGTGTTCTTTATCTGTACCTCTGTGTTTTACAGATCCGAGTGTTCCTGTTATGTGGGAGAGGAAAGTTACCCTCCCGGAGAAAGCTTCAGAGCTGGATCCAGTCTCTGGTGAGCGAGGGCAGGGAGATAGAGGGGAGAGAGGGTGGAGAGAGGGAGGGGAGAGAGAGGGGGGAGGGGAGAGGGAGGAGCGAGGGGGGTGAGGGAGGAGGAAGGTAAGAGAGAGATGGGGGATAGGGAGGGGAGAGAGAGGGGCGAGAGGGTGGGAGAGAGGGAGGGGAGAGAGAGGGGGCAGAGAGGGGAGGAGGGGGGTGAGAGGGTGGGAGAGAGGGAGGGGAGAGAGGGAGAGGTAAATGATCATGTTGATGATGTTTCTCTCACAGCATCTGCAACAACGGCCGCATCAACTGCACAGAGGTGATTGACCCTGGTGAGTACTGGTTCTCCCCTAGGTCGACTCAGCCTCAAATGAGTCCCATGTGCGGGGTGTAGTGAACATCGTCACTGGGAAGACAAAGGCGGCCGGGCGTGGTGCGGGTCACCCACCCCCTCTTGTTTGTGTGGCCACTGTGCCGGCCTTCATAGGCGCTGCTGCTACTCGCTACCAACAGCACTTGACTCTGGAGCCTGTTTGAGGATACACGGGGGAGCTTTATCCTTGCCCTTACGTGTCACTAGAGGCTTTATAGTTGTATTTATCTTCGTATTTCACTCACCGTCTCACCCAATCATTCACTCATCTACTCACTCACCCACTCACTCACAAGCTCACTGATCTACTCACTCACCCACCCAATCATTCACTCATCTACTCGCTCTCTCGCTCGCACATTCGCTCACTCACTCGCTAACACACTCGCCCGCTCACTCACTCACCCACCCACCCCCTCACCCACTGGCTCACCCACTCGCTCACTCACTCACCCACTTACTCAGCCACTCACTCACTCCATCACTCACTCATTCACTCGCTCACTCACACAACAATAACCGCCATTCGCCACTAAGTTGCGGTGACGTCACCACGAAGCCTGTTCCAGGCCAGGTGCACCTTGAAGCCACGTGAAGTGTCGAAGGCTCGCTGACAGGTCACGGGACAGACCCAGATGTTTTATGGGTTGCCTGACTGAGATGTCTGGAGATGCACCGCCTATGCTCCCTACTGTGCCAACTTGCTGTTATATCCGCCCGACGCTCCGCTCGTTGTTGTGAGCGTCGCTCCTCCACCCTTCATTGATGTTGGAGGGCGACTGCCTCCAATTGCTCCATAGCGTCCTTCACGATCCTCCTCCTCAGAGGTCGTTCTTGACACCGCTGGTACCAGACTTCAGCGAGTCCACACAGCTCCAGGTCCTCCTGTGCCACATCAGTCCATCTCTTCTCTCGCCCGTGCAGCGCCCGTTTAGCCCCCCCTCTATCCGGCCAAACAGTAACTGCTTGGGCATGCGGTGGCTGGGCATGCGAGCTACATGACCCAGCCACTGCAGCCTCGCCTGCCCGAGGAGCTCACCAATGGGACTTTGTCCAGATCTTTTGAGAATTTGTGAGCTCCTCACACAATCCAACCTGGTTAAAACCAGGATCTCATCTCATCTCATTATCTGAAACCGCTTAATCCTATATAGGGTCACGGTGAGCCGGAGCCTATCCCGGAAACACAGGGCGTAAGGCAGGAATACACCCGACGACGGGACGCCGGTCCATCGCCGGGCATTGCGGGACAATTTTTTAGTCTGCGAGCCAATCAACCTATCCAGGAGCATGCTTTTGGACTGTGGGAGGAAACCGGAGTACCCGGCGAAAACCCACGCGGACACGGGGAGAGCATGCAAACTCCACACAGAAAGGCACCCGAGCCGAGAGACTCGAACCCGGGACCTTCTTGCTGTGAGGCGTCAGCGCTAACCACTGCGCCAAAACCAGGATGAATCGCAGATAAACCAGCTGAAAGTGTCAAGACGGCACAGATGTTCCACCAGGGGGGGTCCACGTTTCGCAAGCATAGAGAAGACAGGGCGGGACCGCAGCTGAGAAGACCTGAAGCAGGAAGCCAAGCACCTTCCACACAGCGTTACATATCCGATGCAACAATAATGTTAATTGGGAGCGAGACCTCCGCTGTCAAACTTCAACCACTCACCCACTCGCTCATTCACTCACCCACTCGCTCATTCACTCACCCACTCGCTCATTCACTCACCCACTCGCTCATTCACTCACCCACTCGCTCATTCACTCACCCACCTATTAACTCACTCACCTACTTACTCATCCACTTACTCATCCACTTGCAGAGTTAAGGAATGGGGGGAGGGGGTGGGATTTTTACTGGAGAGGGGGGGAAAAGCCACGTGGGGGACGGACAGCAGGCCTGCCGGGGGACTTTTACTGTAGAGGGGTGACGTCGGTTAGAACTTTCTAGAAGGGGCTGCGGGGATATAAGGAAAGGGGGGTTGGAGGGGCGAAGAGAGTCTTCTGGGGGAATTGGAAGGAGGAAGCAGCGTCACGATGTATGAGTTCGTTGTTTGCCGCTACTCCGGCCGTGCACTGCTGGTTCGAATAAAGCAACCAAAATCAAGAAGTCTCTGCTCATCCGTGCTCGCCGGCTGATCTATCGCGGAGTCGGCGCTGATCCTCGCCGTGGTGTTGCCGCTGTAAGCCGTCACAAACCCGCAGTCAAAGCCATGGCGTCACAGTTGGTGTCAGAAGTGAGGATCCGGACTCACGTCGGAGACTGCGGTGAGCGGCGGCTGGGGAGAGCGGCGAGGAGTCTAGTGGCGGAGTCAGTGAGTGAGGATGCCAGCAAGCCAGCAGTGGAACGAGCGGCGCGGGCCAGAGGGAGGGGCGGCGGCGGCGAGAGGGAGCTGCGGGGGAGAGCCGCGGGGGAGAGTGGCACAGGAGAGTGGCGGCGCGGCTCGGAGTGCAGCGAAGGCGGGAGGAGTCGGAGCTGCGGCAGGCTCAGCGGGCCACACGAGGCCGTCCTGGCGTTGCTCGGCGGGCCGCGTGCGTGCGCGGGGCGTGTGTGGTGCCGGAGGCCGCTGGGAGCCGTCTGCGATGGGGGGCTGCCGTTGTGGTGGCGCCTCGTCAGCGCTGGAGCCGGGGGGCGCCCTTGGGGGTTCCCGGCTCGTTGAACCCCGGAGGGAGGTGACGGCGAAGGCGAGAGTTGCGTGGCAGCCATCGGGGCTGCGGCGGGTGTGTGATGCGTTGTCTCTCTGTGTGTAGTCCCTCAGTGTGTGTTGTCCCTCAGTGTGTGTTGTCCCTCGGTGTGTGTTGTCCCTCGGTGTGTGTTGTCCCTCGGTGTGTGTTGTCCATCGGTGTGTGCTGTACCGGGTGCCCTGCTGGTTTGAGTAGGGCGTTGTGTGTTTGCTGGAGGGGAGGGGTGTGTGTGTGGGGGGGGGGTGCCATGGCCGTGTGAAACTGCTGGAGTGGTGGTGCAGTGGTTAGTGCAGTAGCCGCGGGGGAGCGATGACGCAGCGGGTAGTGCAGTAGCCGCGGGGGAGCGGTGGCGCAGCGGTTAGCGCCGTAGCCGCGGGGGAGCGGTGGCGCAGCGGGTAGTGCAGTAGCCGCGGGGGAGCGGTGGCGCAGCGGTTAGCGCCGTAGCCGCGGGGGAGCGGTTGCGCAGCGGGTAGTGCAGTAGCCGCGGGGGAGCGGTGGCGCAGCAGTTGGCATGCTGTGTGTGTGGGGGGCGGTGGCACAGCGGTTGACACGCTGCCTGTGTGTTTGTGTGTGTGTGTGGAGAGCGGTGGTGCAGCGGGTAGTGCACTATGTGAGAGCGAGTGCGGTGATGTGTGCCGGACCGGTAGCGAGTGCGGTGGTGCAACATTTATAGCACTGTGGGT
>JAZEWT010000005.1:505781-520518 GCA_036362905.1 Mordacia mordax
CACTCACCCACCCCCTCACTCACCCACGCACTCACCCATGTACTCACCCACTCACCCATGTACTCACCCACCCACTCATCCACCCACCGACTCACTCGCTGACTCACCCACCCACCCACTCACTCAATCACTCACTCCCTCACCTACCCACCCACTCACTCACTCATCCACTCTCACTCACTCACCCACTGACCCACACACTCACCCACCAACTCACTCACTCGCTGACCCACCCACTCACCCACCCACTCAATCACTTACGCACTCACCCACCCATTCACTCAATCACTCACTCACCCACGCACTCATCCACCCACTCACCCACTCACTCATCCACGCACTCACCCACTCATTCACTCACCCACGCACTCACCCACTCACTCACCCACTCATTCAATCACCTACCCACTCACCCACCCACCCACTCACCCACGCACCTACCCACTAACTTACTCAACCATTCAGCCACTCATTCATTCACCGACTGACCCACTCACTCACCCACCCATTCATCCACTCACTCACTCAAAGCTAAAGCTGGAGAGTGAATGGGTGAGTGGGTGGCTGGGTGGGTCGGTGAGTGGTTGACTCAGTCGGTGACTGGGCGACTCAGCGGGCGACTCAGTGGGTGACTCACAGCCAGGCAGTTAGTCTCGTTGATGGGTGGACAAGCCGTGCGGGTGACTCTTAGCTCCAGTTCGTGGCTGCACTGAGCCACCTCGCACGCAGACAGGCGTAGAGAGTCTCCCGCCTGAAGAGGGGAGAGGGAGGGGAGAGAGGGAGTTGGGAGAGAGACGGGAGAGGTAGAGGGGAGAGAGAGGAGAGAGGGGAAATGGAGACGGGAGAGGTAGCGGGGAGAGTTATCATCACAATACCGATGATGACGACGCTGAGTGGAGGGGGCGTGTACACGCGTGCAAGAGAAAAATGGCGGCTCCCCCACGTGGGCCCCACTTATCATGAATTATCGTCGCTCAAAGGCATCTTCCGTCTCCTCCATGTGCTTCCTCTCACATTTCTTGCTATCGATGTTTGTTCTGCGGATCTGTGTCGAGGGTGCGTCTCATCTCGCCTCGTTGGGAACGGGTTTAAAAATATGTAAATTAAACTATACGTGTGGTGTGTGTGCTGGTCACCCACCCCCTAAGTGCTCTGTCGACCATCATCGGTGCTTACTAATGGCACTTGACCCTACAGTCTCTTAAGGCTATATGGGGGATCTTTGTCTTTGTGTGTGAGTGTCTGTCTTTCTGTGTTGTGTTTGTGTGTGTCTCTGCATGTGTCTGTGTTTACAGATTTTCAGAGTATTTCTGTAAGGTCTTGGGGGAGGGGAACCCCCCCCCCCCCCGATCACGTAACATCGTGGTACAACATCGGTGTGACTCTGCTGGGGCTGCAGTACCTCAGATAATGGAAGAAGTAGCCACACCCTGTGAGTGGCTGGTGGAAATGCTACCTATAGAGTCAGTACTGAAGGCGATCCAGAGCCTGAGACCAGGAAAAGCACCGGGCAGAGATGATCTTCCAAGCGAAATGCTGAGGAAGGTGGTGCTTGTTTGCATACTGCCCTGTATAACATCATTTAAACCGTCTGGAGCACAGGAAGGGTCCCGCAAGAATGGAAGGATGCCCTCGTGGTCCCCCTCTTTAAGAAGAGAGACCGCACCGATTGTAATAACTGCAGGGGAATTTCGCTCCTCAGTGTGAGGTCGGGAAAGGTCCTGGCAAGGATCATTCAACTTCGCCTTGCTGGGCACGCTGAGGAGAGGCTTGCGGAACCCCAAATTTGGGTTCAGGCCACTGCGTTCTTGCACAGACGCCATATTTTCTGTCTGGTTGCTGCAGCAGAGATGTAAGGAATTCCTACAGAACTTGCATTACTGCTTAACTGACCTGGTGAAGGCCTACGATGCCATCAGTAGGCCAGGGCTGTGGATTGTTGTTCGTGATTTCGGGATCCCTGACAGCCTGCTCACCATCATTAATGACCTTCATGAGGGTGGGCAAGCTCGGTTAAAGCCATGTGGTCTGGAGTCAGAGCCTTTCCTTGTTCACCTTGGGCTGCGACAGGGATGCCCTCTGGCTCCTACATTATTCAACATCTTTTAATGACCACGTAGTTCGAGAGGCTTTCCATGGATGTTACAGTGCAGTTCTATCTGGTAGAGGTACAATGGGAGGCTGAGTGATGCCCAGGTGCAGTCAAGGGATGGCTCTCTATTAGCCATGTAATTTATGTCGACGATCTGGTGATTGCTGCTCAATCTGAGGAGGAGTTGGGGGCTTTGCTGTTGAACCTGGAACATGCCGCAAAGAGGTGGGGTCTTACCATCAGTCCCACCAAAGCCAAGCACCTGCCTGAGTATCTTGTGCCGTTTTCTACCCCATCAACTCTCCATGAGTGATGGGGCAGTTGTGGAGAGAGTGAAGAAGTTTAAGCGTCTTTATGGCCGGTTCCGGTTTAGCAGCGGAGGTCTTGCTCCGAATCAGTCAGGCGACATTATTGTTTCATTGCCTACATAACACTGTGTGGAAGGTGCCTGGCACTGTTGCGCCACACAAAGCTTCAGGTATTCTTAGCTGCAATCATGTCATCTCGTCTCTATGTTTGTGGGATGTAGAACCCCCTGGCGGAACATCTGCACCGTTTACAAAGTTTGCCGCTGGCCTGCCCAAGATCCAGCCTGGGTTTTACCAGGTTGGACAATGTCCTATTTGTGAGCTCCTCCGGCAGGTGAGGCTGATGTGGCTGGGTCATGTAGGCCGCATGCCCAGCTACCGCAAGCCCAAACAGTAACGGTTTGTCCAGATCGAGGGGGCTAAACAGCCATGGCACGAGCTACAGAAGAGATGGACTGATGTGGCGCAGGAGGACCTGGAGCTGAGTGGACTTGCTGAAGACTGGCACCAGTGGTGTCAAGATCGACCTCTGTGGTAGTAGTGGTGGTTTCGGTGCCTTACTGCTGCAGGGCAGTTGGAGGCAGTCGCCCTCCAACAACAACGGAGGGTGGAGGGGCGACGCTCACAACAACGCGCGGCATGTCAGACAGATAAAACATAGCAAGTTGGTACAATAGGGAGCACAGGTGGTGCATCTGCCAGTCATCTCAGTGAGGCAGAACTTAACACCTAGGTCTATCCCATACCTGCTGTCGGCGAGCCTTCCACACATCACGTGGCTTCAAGGTGCACATGGCCTGGCACAGGTGTCGTGGTGACGTCACCACCACTAAGTGGCGAATGGCGGTTGTTGTTGTTGCTGGTGATGCTGATGATGATGACGATGATGAGTGACGACGATGATGATGACGACAAAGATGACGATGATGATGACGATGCTCACCTCAATAGCGGAGAAGCCTTCGCTGGTGTTGACCATGCAGGTGGAGCGGAGGCACGCGCTGCAGCATTCTGCTCCAACTCCTCCTCCACCTGCCCCACTCTGCCCTCCTCCTCCTGCTCCACCCTCAGCTCCACTCTGTCCTCCAACTCCTCCTGCTCCACCCTCAGCTCCACTCTCTCCTCCACCTCCTCCTGCTCCACCCTCAGCTCCACTCTCTCCTCCTCCTCCTCCACCCTCAGCTCCACTCTGTCCTCCTCCTCCTCCTGCTCCACCCTCAGCTCCACTCTGTCCTCCTCCTCCTCCTCCTGCTCCACCCTCAACTCCACTCTGCCCTCCTCCTCCTCCGGCTCCACCTTCAGCTCCACTCTCTCCTCTTCCTCCTCCACCCTCAGCTCCACTCTGTCCTCCTCCTCCACCATCAGCTCCACTCTGTCCTCCCCCTCCTCTTGCTCCACCCTTAGCTCCGCTCTGTCCTCCTCCTCCTCCTGCTCCACCCTCAACTCCACTCTGTCCTCCTCCTCCTCCTGCTCCACCCTCAGCTCCACTCTGTCCTCCTCCTCCTCCTGCTCCACCCTCAACTCCACTCTGTCCTCCTCCGGCTCCACCTTCAGCTCCATTCTCTCCTCCACCTCCTCCTGCTCCACCCTCAACTCCACTCTGTCCTCCTCCTCCTCCACCCTCAGCTCCACTCTGTCCTCCACCTCCTCCTACACCTGCCCCACTTTGTCCTCCACCTCCTCCTGCTCCACCAGCTCCACCCTCAGCTCCACTCTGTCCTCCTCCTCCTCCTCCAGCTCCACCCTCAGCTCCACTCTCTCCTCCTCCTCCTCCACCCTCAGCTCCACTCTGTCCTCCTCCTCCTCCTCCTGCTCCACCCTCAGCTCCATTCTCAGCTCCACTCTGTCCTCCTCCTCCTCCTCCTGCTCCACCCTCAGCTCCACTGGCCGCCCTGTTCCTCCGCGTGACTGGTGTCAGAGATCGGTCCTGGGTCATCAACATCAACATCACCATCATCAGCACCATCATCAGCATTACCATCATCATCAGCATTATCAACAAATCACCAACATTATCATCAACATCATCATCAGCATCATTAAAATGAAGGCGTGGGTGTGTGAGTGAGTGGGTGAGTGAATCGGTTTCTATGAGTGAGTCTCTATGAGTGAGTCTCTATGAGAGAGTGAGTCTCTATGAGAGAGTGAGTCTCTATGAGAGAGTGAGTCTCTGTGAGTGAGTGAGTTTCTATGAGTGTGCGATTGAGTGACTGGCTGTGTGAGTGGGTGGGTGAGTGTGTGAGTGAGTGACTGGCTATGTAAGTGGGTGACTGGGTGAGTGAGTGTCTGACTGTGTGAGTGAGTGGGTGAGTTGGTGAGTGAGTGAGTGAGCGACTGACTGCACTGTCACCCACCTGCTCACAGTCGCACGAGCAGCTGTGGGCTGGTGGTGAGGGTGGTGGTGAGGATGGCGGTGAGGGCAGCAAAACTAGATCCTCGGTGCAGGTGAGCGTGCGGCAGGGATCGGTGGGGTGAGGAACAACTCCGCCTGGAGGAACCGTGCTTCCTCCGAGTACACAGACTCGCTCTCTCTCTGTGGGGGAGGTCACTCACTCGGTCACTCACTCACTCACTTGCTCGCTCACTCGCTCACCCAGTCGCTCACTCGCTCACTCACTCATCCTCTTGCTCAGTCATTCATCCAGTCGCTCGCTCGCTCGCTCGCTCACTCACTCACTCACCCATCCAGTCACTCACTCGCTCGCTCAGTCGCTCACTCACTCTCCCTGTCGCTCAGTCACTCACCTACCTACTCACCTACTCACTCATTCAGTCACACACCCAGTCACTGATGCCGAACCCTCGCTCGCTCACACAGAGACCCACACACCCACCCCCCCTCACCCACCGCAGTAGAACTCTGGGCAGGTGATTGAGTGTCCTTGGTGAGTGTCGTCCGCAACCCGCTGCTTCACCACCTCACCCTGTACTCACCGCAAACGCCGCACAGACAAAAGTCAGCCTCACACCGCTGCACTACCGGTTATGCGGCGGCATCGCCGCGAGGTCCTGGTGCACCACGACCCTCTCTACCGCCCCGGCAGAGCCCCCATAGCTCACGCCACGCTCGCTCCGCCGGTTAAACCGCTCACTCCGCTGGTCAAACCGTTGGGTGAGCGGGTGAGTGGGTGAGCGGGTAGGTGAGTGAGTGGGTGTTGGATGATTGGATGAGTGACTGGATGAGCGAGTGGGTGAGCAAGCGGGAGAGCAGGCGAGCGAGCGAGTGGGCGAGCGAGTTAGTGACTCAGTGAGCAATAAAATTCCACGTGGTGGCGAGGGGAGGACTGGGCTATGGACACAGCCGCCGATCGGAGCGGAGGGAACCACCGAACGGAGGTGGATGAATTGATCGCGGCGCACTCCACGTCATCATTTGTATAGTAGGAGTCCATATTGTCTGCGTGTTGTGGCCCTGTCCTGTTGAATGTATATTCAGCCTTATTTTGTTTTTGTATCAGGGACCATGAGCAACGAAATTTGTTGTTTTATATATCCTATAATTGTCTTCGGATGGATTAACAATAATGTATTGTATCTGTTTGTCCATTAGACGGGTGAAACGTGGCAAGGGCAGGTACGTTATTTCAATGAGAAACCGGTCGACATTCCAGAGTGGGAAGGCGGTTGGCGTGCCCTTGTTACTACGTCAAGAGCAATGGAATATGACTACCATGCCGACGGTAAAAGCAGCAGTATTTAAACCGTGATGAGGGAGGGTGGGAGGGGGGGGGGAGAGCTGGCACTCGCAGACAAGCAGAGAGGACACACGGGCAGTCTCACAAGGCTAGACGGAGGGGACAACATCTGCCAGTTCTCTCGCAGGATCCCCGGTGCAAGCTCGGGGGCAGAGGCGCAGCGGTTGATGCACCAGCAGCACAAAACACATACTCCCCTTCAATAACAAACCGGACTCCCTCCTGCCCGCGCGTAGGTTCTCTGTTCTCTCCCCTTGCCTGCGCATGCTCTCTCCAGGTACTCTGGTTTCCTCTCACCGATTAACATCCTAATACATAGAGGACAGAGTGCCAGCCCTGTTCCAAGCCTTATAACCCTTCCCTCTAAAGAACATGTGAGGTTTTAAGGAGTTTTAATGTGTGGGAAATGAAACTCGATATCTCATCTCATCTCATTATCTGAAACCGCTTAATCCTGTATAGGGTCATGGTGAGCCGGAGCCTATCCCGGAAACACTGGGCGTAAGGCAGGAATACACCCGACGACGGGACGCCAGTCCATCGCCGGGAAACTCGATATATGTATCTATAAGTTTCTGGGCGGCAGAGTGGTGCAGTCGTGACATCTGCGCCTCGCAGAAAGTACTGCCTGAGGCGGAATTATTCCCACCCAGGGCGACTTTCTCTGTGGAGTTTCTGTGTGTGTGTGTGTGTCTCTCTCTCTCTTTCCCTGCTCTGTGTGGGTTTCATCTGGATCCCCCGGTTTCCTCCCACAACTAGTGTGGAGTTTGTGCATTCTCTATCTCCCCCCTGTTTTGAGCAGGTTTCCTCTGGGTTCTCCAGTTTTCTCCCACATCTAAAAAGACGACTCATTAATGAATTGGCCGATAACATCGTAACGCAGTGTCTGACAAATTTTGGCGCCAGCTGAATGTATGGCTACCTTCCCGTCACCTCTCTATGATTTCCTCACTATACCTCTACAATAATGTAAAGTCGCCCTCAATAAGAACGTCTGCAAAATAATAATAATTAATAATAATAATAATCCATGGTGTGCTGTGCGGAAGCGGGCGAAGAGTATAAATATGCTTTGGACAAACGTTGCTGGTGGCCACGCGATCCCAGTGCCCCCGTTGCTGTTGTGTGAGGTATTCTGGCTTCCTTACACAGACTGAATACATACGGTCGCCACTTAACCACTCGTGTGAGTGAGTTGGTGAGTGAGTGAGTGAGTGGGTTGGTGGGTGGGTGAACGAATAGGTGACGGGGTAAGTGAGTGGATAAGTGAGTGAGTGGGTGGGTGGGTAGGTGGATAGGTATCAGTAGGTGAGTGAGTAGGTAGGTGAGTGTACTCACCAGCGCGCATGTGGGCAGGATTAGCTCGTCACATTCTAAATGAAAACAAGAATGAATCAATTGAGTCAACATTCATTCAATAATTCAGTGTTCAGAGCCCTGGTGGGTATGTGCGTGAGTGAGTAAGTGAGTGAGTGGGTGAGTGGGTGGGTAAGTAAGTGAGTGGGTGAGTGGGTGGGTAAGTGGGTGAATGAGTGGGTGAGTGAGTATGTGAATGGCTGAGTGAGTCAGTTGGTGAGTGAGTGAGTGAATGGGTGGGTGGGTGGGTGAGTAAGTGGGTGAGTGAGTGTGTGAGTGATTGAGTGGGTGATTGAGAGAGTGAGTGATTGGGTGAGTGAGTGATTGAGCATGTGAGTGAGTGGGTGGGTGGGTGAGTGGGTGAGAGATTGAGTGAGTGGGTGAGAGATCGAGTGAGTGGGTGAGTGATTGAGTGGGTGATTGAGGGAGTGAGTGAGTGGGCGAAAGATTGAGCGGGTGATTGAGGGAGTGAGTGATTGGGTGAGTGAGTGATTGACCGCGTGAGTGAGTAAGTAAGTGGGAAAGTGAGTGAGTGAGTGTGTGAGTGAGTGGGTGAGTGGGTGAGTGGGTGAGTGCGTGAGTTACTAGGTGAGTGAGTCAGTGAGTGAGTGGTTGTATGAGTGAGTGGGTGAGAGATTGAGTGAGTGGGTGAGTGATTGAGTGGGTGATTGGCGGAGTGAGTGAGTGGGTGAGTGAGTGATTGAACACGTGAGTGAGTAAGTAAGTAGTGGGAAAGTGAGTGAGAAGTGAGTGAGTATGTGAATGGGTGAGTGAGTCAGTTGGTGAGTGTGTGAGTGACTGATTGAGTGAGTGAGTAGGTCGCTGAGTGGGTGAGTGAGTGGGTGAGTGGGTGCGTGAGTGGGTGAGTGAGTCAGTGAGTGAGTGGTTGTATGAGTGAGTGGGTGAGAGATTGAGTAAGTCGGTGAGTTTTTGAGTGGGTGATTGAGGGAGTGAGTGAGTGGGTGAGTGAGTGGGTGAGTGGGTGGGTGAGTGATAGGGTGAGTGAATGGGTGGGTGAGTGGGTGGGTGAGTGAGTAAATAGGTGGGTGTGAGTGGATGAGTGAGTGAGGTGAGTGGGTGAGTGAGTGGGCGACACGCTGAATGAGAGAGTGAGCGAGTGAGTGAGTGAGATGCTGGGTGAGTGAGTGGGTGAGTGAGTGAGTGAGTGAGTGAGTGGGTAAGTGGGTGAATGAGTGGGTGAGTGAGTATGTGAATGGCTGAGTGAGTCAGTTGGTGAGTGAGTGAATGGGTGAGTGAGTGAGTGAGTGGGTGGGTGAGTGGGTGGGTGAGTGGGTGAGTAAGTGGGTGAGTGAGTGCGTGAGTGATTGAGTGGGTGATTGAGAGAGTTATTGGGTGAGTGAGTGATTGAGCATGTGAGTGAGTGGGTGTGTGGGTGGATGAGTTGGTGAGAGATTGAGTGAGTGGGTGAGAGATCGAGTGAGTGGGTGAGTGATTGAGTGGGTGATTGAGGGAGTGAGTGAGTGGGCGAAAGATTGAGTGGGTGATTGAGGGAGTGAGTGATTGGGTGAGTGAGTGATTGACCGCGTGAGTGAGTAAGTAAGTAAGTGGGAAAGTGAGTGAGTGGGTGAATGGGTGGGTGAGTGAGTGAGTGGGTGAGTGGGTGAGTGCGTGAGTTACTGGGTGAGTGAGTCAGTGAGTGAGTGGTTGTATGAGTGAGTGGGTGAGAGATTGAGTGAGTGGGTGAGTGATTGAGTGGGTGATTGGCGGAGTGAGTGAGTGGGTGAGTGAGTGATTGAGTGCATGAGTGAGTAAGTAAGTAGTGGGAAAGTGAGTGAGAAGTGAGTGAGTATGTGAATGGGTGAGTGAGTCAGTTGGTGAGTGAGTGAGTTGTTGAGTAAGTGGGTGTGTAACTGAGTGAGTGTGTCAGTGAGTGGGTGGGTGAGTGGGTGAGTGAGTGGGTGAGTGAGTGGGTGAGTGAGTCAGTGCGTGAGTGGTTGTATGAGTGAGTGGGTGAGATATTGAGTAAGTGGGTGAGTTTTTGAGTGGGTTATTGAGGGAGTGAGTGAGTGTGTGAGAGAGTGAGTGGGTGAATTATTGGGTGGGTGAGTACGTGGGTGGGTGAGTGGGGAGTGGTTGAATGAGTGGCTTGGTAAGCGAGTGGGTGACTGAGTGAGTCGGTGAGTGCGTGGGCGGGTGGGTGAGTGGGTGGGTGAGTGGGTGGATGGGTGAGTGGGTGGGTGAGTGAGTGCGTGATTGAGGGAGTGACTGAGTGCCTGTGTGAGTGAGTGAGTGAGTGATTGCGTGAGTTAGTCAGTTGGTGAGGGAGTGATTGGGTGAGTGAGTCGGTGGGTGGGTTTGTGAGTGGTTGAGTGAGTGAATGGTTACTGAGTGGGTGCGTGAGTGGGTTAGTAGGTATGTGAGTTGTTCAGTGATTCAGTGGGTGAGTGAGTCAGTGGGTGAGTGAGTCAGTGGGTGAGAGACTCGGTGGGTGAGTGGGTGAGTGAGTGGTTGAGTTGGTGAGTAAGTGGATAAGTGAGTCGGTGAGAGATTGAATGAGTGCAGGAGTTATTGAGTGAGTGATTGAGGGAGTGACTGAGTGCATGTGTGAGTGAGTGAGTGAGTGAGTGATTGGGTGAGTGAGTCAGTTGGTGAGGGAGGGAGTGAGTGGGTGAATAAGTGGGTGGGTGGGTACGTGGGTGGGTGAGTGGGGAGTGGTTGAATGAGTGGCTTGGTAAGCGATTGGGTGATTGAGTGAGTCAGTGAGTGAGTGGGCGGGTGGGTGGGTGAGTGGGTGGGTGTGTGGGTGGATGGGTGAGTGGGTGGGTGAGGGAGTGACTGAGTGCCTGTGTGATTGATTGAGTGAGTGGGTGAGTGAGTCAGTTGGTGAGGGCGTGGGTGGGTGGGTGAGTAGGTGGATGAGTGAGTGAGTCAGTTGGTGAGTGAGTGCATGGTTAGTGAGTGGGTGAGTAGGTATGTGAGTGGGTGAGTGAGTCAGTGGGTGAGTGAGTCAGTGGGTGAGAGAGTCAGTTGGTGAGTGAGTGAGTGAGTGAGTGGTTGAGTTGATGAGTAAGTGGGTGAGTGAGTGGGTGAGAGATTGAATGAGTGAGGGAGTGATTGAGTGGGTGATTGAGGGAGTGACTGAGTGCCTGTGTGAGTGAGTGAATGGTTAGTGAGTGGGTTCGTGAGTGGGTGAGTAGGTATGTGAGTGGGTCAGTGATTCAGTGGGTGACTGAGTCGGTGGGTGAGAGACTCGGTAGGTGAGTGGGTGAGTGAGTGGTTGAGTTGGTGGGTGAATGGGTGGGTAAGTAGGTCGGTAGGTGGGTAGGTATCTGGGTGGGTAGGTGAGGACGTGAGTGAGTGGGTAAGTTAGTGGGTGAGTGAGTGGTTAGTGAGTGGGTGAGTGAGTGGATGAGTGGGTGATAGGTTCAATGAGTGGATGAGAGATTGAATGAGTGGGTCAGTGGGTGGGTGGGTGAGTGGGTGGTTATTAAGTGGCTGAGTGAGTGGGTTAGAGATTGAATGAGTGGGTGAGTGATTGAGTGGGCGAGTGAGTATGTGAGTGGATGAGTGAGTCAGTGGGTGAGTGGATGAGTGAGTGCGTGGGTGAGTGAGTGGTTGAGTGAGTGGGTGAATGAGTGAGTGAGTAAGTAAGTGAGTGAGTAGGTGAGTGATTCAGGGAGTGAGCGAGTGAGTTGGTGAGTGAGTGGTTGAGTGGGTGTGTGAGTGAGTGGGTGATTGAGTGGGTGTGTGAGTAAGTGAGTGGGTAAATGAGTGACCGAGTTAGTTGGTGCATGGGTGAGTTAGTGTACGTATGGCCCACTTATTCCCATGCTCACCCGCCAGCTTACGCACCCGCCCACTGGCCCCTACTCATCGCTCACCCCCTACTCACCGCTCACCCCATGCTCACCACCCCCGCTCTGCAACTCACCACAGGAGCTCTGCTCGCAGCAGGAGCTCGGCTTGGTCACGAGTCTCTGATTGGCAGCGCAGACGGGAGGCGTGGGGCACTGATCCATGTCACACACTGTGAGAGATATCATCGTCATCTGGCGTCATCACCAGCGTACTACAGCGTCATCGTAAAGCATCATCATACAGTGTCATCATACAGCATCATCGTACAGTGTCATCATATAATGTCATCGTACAGTCATCGTACAGTGTCAACATACAGTGTTATTGTGCAGTGTTATTGTACAGCGTCATCATACAGTGTCATCACAGTTTCATACTAAAGTGTCATCATACAATGTCATCGTACAGTGTCATCAGACAGTGTCATTGTACAGTGTCATTGTACAGTGTCATCGTACAGCATCATCGTACGGTCTCATCGTACAGTATAATCGTACAGTGTTATCGTACAGTGTTATCGTACAGCATCGTAGCGTCATCGTACAATGTCATCATACAGTGTCATTGTACAGCATTATCATATAGTTTCATTGTACAATGTCATCATACAGTGTCATTGTACAGCATTATCATATAGTTTCATTGTACAATGTCATCATACAGTGTCATTGTACAGCATCACAGTACAGCAGCATCGTACAGTGTCATCATACATCGTCATTGTACAGTTCCATCGTACGTCAAAATACAGTGTCATCACACAGCGTCATCGAAGAATGTCATCATACAGTGTCGTCATATGGTGTCATCATACGGTGTCATCACACAGCGTCATCACACAGCATCATCATACAGTGTCATCATACAGTGTCGTCATATGGTGTCATCATACAGTGTCATCGTACATCGTCATCATACAGTGTCGTCATATGGTGTCATCATACGGCGTCATCGTACATCGTCATCATACAGTGTCATCATACGGTGTCATCGTAGTGTCATCACACAGTCTCATCACACAGCGTCATCATACAGTGTCATCATACGGTGTCATTGTACATCGTCATCATACAGTGTCATCATACGGTGTCATTGTACATCGTCATCATACAGTGTCATCATGCGGTGTCATCGTAGTGTCATCACACAGTCTCATCACACAGCGTCATCATACAGTGTCATCATACGGTGTCATCGTACATCATCATCCTACAGTATTATCATACGGTGTCATCATACAGTGTCATCATACAGCGTCATCACACAGCATCATCGTACAGTGTCATTATACGGTGTCATCGTACAGTGTCATCGCACATCTTCATCATACAGTGTCATCATATGGTGTCATCGTACAGTGTCATCACAGCATCATCATATAGTGTCATAATACGGTGTCATCGTACAGTGTCACCATACAGCGTTATCTGTAAGACTGATGGGAGGATTGGTGTGTGGAGTTAAGAGATTTACGAGTGGACACTGCGATTGCGAGACCCGTGATTCATCGAACTCGGGTTGTTGATTTTCGTAATCCCCTGTTGGCGAGCTCCTGTTCACAATACACATTACAGACGTGGTGCGTGACTCATTGTAACACGTGGCTATGCATGAGGTCATCGGGAAGGTGCGAGGGGGGGGGGGCGACACGGAGGAATATAAAGACGGAGGAGTTCGTCCGTTGGGGTCGAGTTGCTGTTTGGAGACGGAGTCAGGGGTTGGGCGTGAGGCGGTCAGACAGGGCAGTCATTAGGTCGCCAACATGTAGTCGCCGCTCGTGTTTGTTATGCCTGGGCCCGCGCTGTTCAATAAAACATCAAAAGACAAGAAGTCTCTGCTCGTTGGCTGAATGATCGTGGAGTGAACGCTGATTCTCGCCGTGGCCATTATCGCCGAGCCGCTACGAGTCTGCGGTCCGAGTTGTGGTGCCACAGTTTTGGTGTCAGACAGTGGGACGTGGACTCACGCACGAGTATGGTGCCGCGTGCTTGAGACTGCAGCGGGTGGCGGTGGAGCAGCGAGCAGAGTGAGCCAGCGAGCGAGCAGAGTGAGCCAGCGGTGCAGCGGCGTGAGCCGGGGGGCGGGGCAGCGACAGCGAAAGTGAGAAAGTGAGGCACGAGGGAGAAATCGCCGCAGCAAAATGGCGGAGCAACTCGGGAGTCGCAGGGCGGTGGTGGCGAGAGAACGAGCCGTGGGGGAGAATCGCCGCAGGAGGAAGGCGATGATGGTGGCGATGGCGAGCGGCGGAGAATGGCGAGCGACGGAGATTGGCGAGCGACCAGAAATCGCCGCAGCGACGGCGAAAGCGAGGCGCGGGGGAAAATCGCCGCAGCAAAATGGCGGATCGACTCGGGAGTTGCAGGGTGGCGAGCGACGGCGATGGTGACGACGACGCGGACAGCAATGGTGGCGGTGACGACGGCGGACAGCGATGGTGGCGGCGACGACGGCGTACGGCGATGGTGGTGACGACGGCGGACGGCGGAGCGATGGTGGGCTCGCCGTTGTTTGCCAGGCCGCGCCGCGCAGGCGTGCCATTGTCCGGCGGCCGCGCCGCATGGGCTGGCCGTTGTCCAGCGGCCGCGCGTGGTGTTGGAGCCCGCTGGGAGCCATTGTGCTGGCGTCCCCCTGGCGCGTCCCAAGCCGGGAAGAGATGATGGCGAAGGTGGGAGGAGGCGAATCTGGAACGTGGCTCGGCGGGCCTACGTTGTACGACGGTTGGTGTAGGTGTGTACGTGTGAGTGTGTGTATGTGTGTGTATGAGTAGGTTTGTGTATGTGAGTGCAGTGGCCGACGCTCTGTGTGTGAGCGAGCGTAGCGCTCTGTGTCTGTGTGAGCGAGCGTAGCGCACTGTGTGTGTAATGAGTAAGGAGCGGTGGTGCAGCGGTTAGCGCACTGTGTGTGTTATGAGTAAGGAGCAGTGGCGCAGCGGTTAGCGCACTGTGTGTGTAATGAGTAAGGAGCGGTGGCGCAGCGGTTAGCGCACTGTGTGTGTAATGAGTACTAAGCGGTGGCGCAGCGGTTTGCGCACTGTGTGTGTAGTGAGTGCGGAGCGTTAGCGCAGCGGTTGGCGCGATAGCCGCGGGGTAGCGCAATGGCGCGGTGGATAGCGGTAGCGCAGCGGGTAGCGCGGTAGCCGCAGGGTGACGTGGTGGATAGCGGTGGCGCAGAGGTAGCGCAGTAGCTGTGGCTAGCGGTAGCGCAGCGGGTAGCGCGATAGCCGCGGGGTAGCGCAGTGGGCACGGTGGATAGCGGTGGCGCAGAGGTAGCGCAGTAGCCGCGGATAGCGGGTAGCGTAGCGGTTAGTGCGATAGCCGCGGGGTAGCGCAATGGTGCGGTAGATAGCGGTGGTGCGGTAGCCGCGGTGAGGCGCAGTAGCGCGGTAGAGCTGCGCCGATGTGGGGCTGCCATTGTGGTGGCGCCCGTCGGCGCTGGAGCCAGGGGGAGGGGGGGGCCTCTTGGGTCGC
>JAZEWT010000005.1:599205-612036 GCA_036362905.1 Mordacia mordax
CACTCCCGAGATACCTTTACATCCTCCACCGCCCTCCTACTCGTCAACACAAGCAGCTGTCAATCAATCAGCGTGACAAGGCCGGTGTGGATGAAACTGCGCGCTGCCGTCGTTAGACGTGGTGTCTTGTGAACGTTGGCGCCCCATTGACCAGATGAATATTCATCGTTTTGGGCAGTGTGGTTCTAATTTAACAACGAGTTCGCGAAAACTGAGTCCCTTTGGCGCGGACCACGCTCTCCCCAATGGGGTGGCAGCGTCTTGCGAGCGTGAGATGTTTTGGTTTCAAGTGAGGAAAAGCTTCTCTGATTGAGTGACATGTCGAGCAGCGCTGAGCAGCTGCTTGATCCACTCTAATTGAGGCGGCTCCCTGTCTCTCTCTCTCTGTCTCTCTCTATCTCTGCGCGCGTGTGTGGTAGCAGCCAGGTATGGAGGCAGAATCGCTGCCGCTTGCAGGAGATTCAGCAGCCAAGCCCGGGAACGAGATAACTGGTGGTGGTGATTCCTGCTGCTGCTGCTGAGTTGGCAGAGATGCAAAAGCATAATTAACAATTACATGGCGTCACGGTGGCGCAGTCGTTAGCGCTGTCGCTTCACAGCAAGAAGGACCCGGGTTCGATTCCCAGCTCGGACGCATGCCTGTGTGGAGTTTGTGTGCGGCGAGGAGCGTTGGCTCAGCGGATAGCGCGCTGATCTAAAAACCCGGCGACCCGAGTTCGAATTCAACTCACAGCCAACACCAGTGACGATTTTGTGAACTGGTCCTGGGTCTCCGCTAGGTTGGCTGCCTTAATTGAGTCCCGAGTGAGGTGTGTAGACATTGTCCCGCGGGAGACAAAGGCGGCCGGGCGTGGTGATCGCTACCCATGCTCGGCTTCATCGGTGCTCACTAATAGCACTTGACCCTAAATCTGTTAAGGCTATACGGGGGCTCTTTGTCTTTGCCGGGTTCTCATGCTCTGTCTAAACACTCACGATATTGCCGATAACATCTCAATACAAAGAGGACGCAGTGTCTGGCGGATGTTGGCGGCGGCTTCTCGCACGGCTACCTTCCCCGTCCGCCACCTCTGCGCCGTTCCTCGCGCCTCTGAGGTCGGTCCCTGGCCTCGAGAGCGAAGGAACCGCTGAGCATCATCACCCATCCTCACAAAGGCACTGCTCGCGAGTCGCACTGAGCCACCACCGAGCGCTGGTCTCTCCCGGGCACAGTGCTTCCAGCCACTTCGATTTTAAACTGGAAGGGACCGTTGATGGTGTAGCTCTTTTTAACAGTTGTCCAGCGGGCAGGGATCAGCAAGTGACAACAACCCAGAGCACAGGGGGGCAATTTAGCTAGCGGGACGCTTAACCCAGGAATCAGCGTGTTCTTTGGACTGCGGGATGAAAACGGAGTACCCAGCAAGAACCCAAATGGACACGGGGAGAACATTCAAACTCCACACAGAACGGTTTACGAGTCGGAAATCGAACCCGGGTCCGTCTTGCTGTGAGGCGGCAGCGCTACTCACGGCGTGACCACCGTGCCACAGCAGCGTTTTTTCATTTGAGAGAGAGACAGAGAGGCGCCCACTTGAGAGACGAGCCTCGAACCCTCCACGGGCCTCCAACCCTCCAGGAGCCTCCACGGGCCTCCAATCCTCCAGGAGCCTCCAACCCTCCACGAGCCTCTACGGGCCTCCAACCCTCCACGGGCCTCCAATCCTCCAGGAGCCTCCACGGGCCTCCAACCCTCCACGAGCCCCCAACCCTCCACGGGCCTCCAACCCTCCACGAGCCTCCAACCCTCCACGAGTCTCCAACCCTCCACGAGTCTCCAAACCTCCGTGAGCCTCCAACCCTCCACGGGCCTCCAACCCTCCAGGAGCCTCCACGAGCCTCCAACCCTCCAGGAGCCTCCAACCCTCCAGGAGCCTCCACGGGCCTCCAACCCTCCAGGAGCCTCCAACCCTCCACGGCCCCGGTTCAATCAGAGAGTCCGGGTCTCCTGTCTGGGAGCCCCGCCAAGTTAACCGCAGCACCGGCGCCCAGCAACGTCCAGGGCCACCCAGACGCGACGTCGCTGGAACCACTCAGAGCTCAGGCCCCGTGTCATCCGGGCTCGATTCGCCGCTTCCTAAACAGCCATGAGCATTGCTCATCTAGAGGCTCGCGGTGAGCCGAAACCTATCCCGGCAGACACAGGACGAAAGGCAGGGCTGCGCCCAGGATGGGATTGTAATGCATAGCAGAGCACCGGTGGTGATTTAGGCAGCAGCATGTCTCTGTACCACGAAAGGAAGCCAGAGAGAGAGTCGCTTGGCTGTTAGAGTCGATTTTAATAATTCATTGCTGTGGAATCTCATAGCTCGAGGTAGAGGAATTGCTCTTAAGAGCTGTTCGTTCAGGAGAGTCGTGTCAAGCGTGCCTCCTCTCCCATTCGCTACGTTTTGACTCCCCTGTTGGAGGCATCACCAGGTTTCAAAGTGGCACAATGAGCGGCGCTGCCGCCCCACAGGAAGAACCCCGGGTTCGACTCCCGTCCCAGGTGCTGCCTCCCTGTACGGCGAGTGCGTGTTCTCCTCGCGTCCGCATTGGTTTTCACTGGGTATTCCGCTTCCCTCCCAGAGTCCAACGACACGCTGATGCTGCTGTGTCTGCCAGGATAGGCCCCTCTACAGCATTACGAGAGTAATCACTATGAATGAACAGCACGTTCTGGCGTGCTGTCCGGAATGGCTGTCACACAACACTGCTCGCATCGCGTTGCCTCTGCCTCGCTCACGTGCGATATTAAACACAAGACATTTGTCCCTCTCCGCGAGAGCGAACATTGTTATCAAGACGATTATTGTGATTATTTTTTGATGTTTGTAACAATTACGGAAACAAAGCCACAACGTCATTAATCTTCTCGCAGAGCGCTGGCGCTGCCATGTCTTTGTTCCTCGAACTGCTTTCAACCTCAACGCGATTAACAGATGAGACGAAGGCGAGCAAGGCAGTGAACGGCTCGTGACATCAACACAACGGAAGATACAGCGCAGTCATCTCCACCGAGCGCACAGAACGCCTGGAGATGCCTCCATCGTGCGAGGCGAAACGTCGCGAATGCGAGAGGCTTTGCGCTTTCAAGTCTGATTTCATTTCTCCTCCTCCGAAGCAAATTGTCGAGACCATGATATATATATAATAAAGACGATATACTATATGTGCAACTCTTTAAAGCCCGCTTGAGCCACATTTCTTGAATTACAATTTCAAATCCATAACGCGGCTAGCAGAGCGAGGAATCACTCAGTAACACGGCTGTACCGAAAGAGCTACTTTGGAGAGCAATTGTCTTAAAACACATTTTTTGTAAAAAAAAAAAGCACATCTGTCACATTCATCGACGTTTTACATTTTCGTGTCACTTGATTTTAAAATTGAACGTAAATATGGGGGCACGCGCATCAATCAGACGCGTCAAGTTGACATCTGCGCTTCTGCAAGCCAGGAGCGGAGGCTGTTAATTTAACACATCGCTAAAGAGAGGCATTAGCGTTCGCTTATCAGTACTGGGAACTAGTAGCAATAAACCTTGTGAGTCTCTCCAATTACGTCTGGCAGGGTACTCGCTTAACCACACTCATTAAAACATCCCGCTTTTCCACAATGTGCCGTCATCATCATCATCATCATTGCGGCAAATGGCCCAACCACACACATTTTCGAGGCGAAAAAATATATTTAAAAAAAGCCTTCAGTTTCTTTTCAAAACCCACGACCGCAAGTGGCTGCTGTCCAAAGTGAAGGCGCGACGTTTCCCCCGTCACTACTGAGTGGTTTTTAACCGGGCGGCAGGGATGTAACACCCGCGCCTCCTCGCAGAGAGATGTCCTGCCAGAGGTGGTTCGACTCCTGCCCTTGGCGCTTTCATGTGCGGACCTCGTGCGTTCTCTCCCCCTGTTCTGTGTGGGATTCCTCCGGGATCTCCGGTTAACTCCCGTAACTAAAAAAAACAAACCCCTCATTCATTAATTGGCCGATGATATCATAACGTACAGGCAGCAGTGTCTAGCGAGTTGGCGCCGGCTAACCACGTGGGATCCCTTCCACTCTCTGCAGGTTTCCTCGCACTTCTAAGTAATATCTCTCTTCGAATAAATCCCTTCCACATTGCATTAAAACGCATCACGCATTATACGTTATTATTCATATAATAATACTTACTATTATTGTTATTTAAAATCTTAACACCTGTTTTAAGATCTTAACACCTGTATTATTGCCAGAAATGGTTAAAACTGTTTCTCTTTTTAAAAATAATAATAATTATTTTTTAACCGAACCCAAATGAGCTTCGCGGGAGTCCTGGCTGGGAGTGGAAGGGTGCGGTAACACCGGTCCCGTTGTGAAGGAATCAGATGTGCTGGTTTATTTTTTATTGTTTCTGTGATTACACAGATACGATACGAGGCGGCACTGCGGCGCAGTGACAGGGAAGACTGGCGGCTCACGGCAGGAGGGGCCCGGGTTCAATTCCTGGCTCGGGCGCCACAAGAAAGCCCATAAATAAATGTTCTTGTTGCTGATTTTCCATTCTTATGTCGTTGTTGTTGGCGTGCCGTTCTCTCCGCAGATCTGTGGAGCGCTGTGTGACCCTCGGGTGAAAAGGCGCTATAAGAATGCATTTATTATTATTATTTTTTCAGTGTGGAGTTTGTATGTTCTGCCGGGTACTCCGATTTCCTCCAGCTCTTCAAAGACACGCGATTGCCGAGGTTAATTCTCCCGGCTAAATTGCTCCTGGCGCCGTGAGATGTTGTCACTCGCTTACCCCTCCCCGCTGGACAACCGTTAAAAAGCGCTACACAGCTTAACGGTTCCTTAAAGCTTACATATCAGCAGTAAATATTCACAGTCCTTAATTAAAAATCACCTAAAATATAAATGCAACATTTCATTGTATGTTTGGTGAGTGGCCGAGGCTGATAATGTTGGTCGTAACGATGAGAGATTAAAATAGGCTCTCTCGACACAGTCATAAACATTGCCTCCCAAACGAGTTCCACTTAGACTTTCCCCCCAATGTGTGATTATTGTGACGTTATCTATCAATTGGCAATTAGTATTATAGCAATATTATATTATAGCAATATTATATTATAGCAATATTATATTATAGCAATATCATTCCGCTGAGATTCGCCTTGGATAACCCCGTACAAAACCCACCATTGTGAATTGTATGACTTGTACATTGGCCCAGGATTAACTGCTTTAACAATCTATTCGCTGGGCCCTACTGATACTTAGGGTTCTAAGCATCAAATCGGCGAAATATTTGATGGCTGTATTGTCCATGAAGGCAAACTTAGTCTTAGAATCTCAACCTGCTGTCTCGTTAATGTCCATATAGCACGTCAAGATTCGTCTAACATTACATTGTGGCAGTTGTCCCACTCTTTCACAACAACATTGCCACAAGCTTGAGGCTACAGTGACTCTTGTCGTTGAGCCACCTTGGATCACAACTTGTATCAATATTTAGACCCAGCAGCGGATTGCATGGTCTTTCTGAAAGGTTTCAATTCCATTGTGACAACGACACGTGTTGTCCTCACACCACTGTTGCTCCATTACTCTTCTTCGCCAATCTACGAGTGCTCAGTTGTAGGTCGTGGTTGGGGTTTCACCTGTGTACAAGTTGTTGCTCTGAGATTACAACAGGTTTTACCGTGTCTGGCGATTATGCAGGTGTTAAGATCGCAAACACCAAAATAGACACATTTTACAAAGTGTCCAGTTTGCAAAAGCCATACATACTAGTGGCAAAGTATGCAAACAGGTAGCATTGAAAAACTATGCATTGTCCTTCAACTGACCGACCTTCACCTGGCAGTGGCTTCCTTTTGAGCCTATTTGCCGGTGTCAGCCATTGCCAAAAGGCAGTCAGCTCAGGACAATGCTGCCTCAATGCTTTATAGCTTAGGTGGAGCTGTTAACGCTATGGGTACTTTTTTTTGCCAGTATACATATATAAGATTACAACAGGTTTTACCGTATCTGGCGATTATGCAGGTGTTAAGATCTTAACACCTGTTAAGATCTTAACACCTGCATAATCTTAACACTTAACACCTGCGTAATCGCCAAATGCGGTAAAACCTGTTATAATCTTATATATGTATACTGGCAAAAAGTACCCATATTGTTGCTCCGAGTTCATCTCTCTCTCTCTCCGTGTTACTCTTTGCGTCTCTGATTTGCTTTGAAGTTTCATCCACGCACAATCGTTGCTCTGCATGAGTTTCGCTGCTCTCTGCTTTGTGTGGAGCTGCGTTGGTCGGGCGCGTGTTTAGTCACAGGAATCCCACATCTAGAGCTTGCGAGCTCACTGGGTACTTTTTAGCTGTAATAATATAAATATACATATATCTATATGTACTTTTTTATCGTTGTAAATGTAATGGTTATTTTCAGCCAGTCCGTTTGTATTTAAGCTGAAAGGAAATATTTAGCTAAGTTGGCTCTTTTTAACGCTTATTCAGCGAGAAGGGCAGACAGGTTCAAACATCTTAGGGCACCGGAGAAAATGTAATCATTAGGACACTTAACACAGGCTATAGCATGCCTTTTGACTGTAGGAGGAAACCGGAGTACCCGGCGATAACCCACACTGTCACTGGACAAACACGCAAACTCCACACAGAAAGGCACCCGAACCGGGAACCCTGACTTTAATAGAATCTTACAAATCACAATGAAATCAAACCCACGCCCGGTCAATGACCGAGGCGGGTAAACAGTGGTCTCTTGTCATCCCGTCTGCTCTGCCTGGATCAGAGCCGACGCGAGGGTCTCGTCTCTGAAATAAACTTCACTTCCCGCTCATTGATTAACGCCGCTGAAGATTCCGGGAGCCGCTGGCAAGAAGCGAGGTGGGGGAAGTGAGACGCTTGGAACAAGATCGCCTACAGAGTGGTAGAGAGACTCGCGTAGAGACTCGAGTGGAGACTCGTATAGAGACTCGCGTAGATCCACATAGATACCCATAGACTCACATAGAGACTCGCATAGAGACTCGCGTAGAGACTCACGTAGAGACTCATAGACTCGCATAGAGACTCGCGCAGAGACTCACATAGAGACTCGCATAGAGAATCGCATAGAGACTCGCATAGAGATTTGCACAGAGACTCGTACAGAGACTCGTACAGAGACTCACATAGAGACTCGCATAGAGACCCACAGACTCACAAAGAGACCTTCATACTCTTGCAGAGACCCACAGACTCACACAGCCACCCATAGACTCACATAGAGACCCATAGACTCACATAGAGACCCATAGACTCGCATAGAGACCCATAGACTTGCATAGAGACTCATAGACTCGCATAGAGACTTATAAACTCACATAGGGAGCCATAGACTCACACAGAGCCTCATAGAATCATATAGATACCCATAGACTAACATTGGGATCCATAGACTCACACAGAGACTCATAGAAACGCATAAAGACCCACAGGGTCACATAGAGACCCATAGACTCACATAGAGACCCATAGACTCACATATCGCTCCACAGACTCACATAGAGACCTATTAACTCCTATAAAGAGTCATAGACTCTCAGGCAGACCCATCCACTTACAAAGATTTCTGTTCACTCATTAAACACCCATAGACTCGACCCAGTAATGAGCAGTCAGCATGCAGACGGAGACGGTGAACGGCAGACACGGCATCCTGTGAGCGATGATCGCAACTTCATCCAGCAGTGGATCGATGCGTCACAGTTAAAGACGAACACCGCGCGCCCAGCGCGCGTCCCGCGTGAGCGCTGTGCAGCCATGGCCCTGCTGAGTGTGTGATGACAGCTCCTCAGCGGGGGGGGTGGGGGGTGAGGGGTGGGGGGTGAGGGGTGGGGGCTCAAGGTTGATTTGATGGCGAGATATGAGTCCCAGCGCGGCTACATTTCCACGAGGAGCCGCGTGGAAATGTAGAGAATCTGTCAACCGTGATTCGAACGCTCACCGTGGGCACAGGTCTCATAACGCGTGCGTCCCAGGGGGGGTCTTGTCCTTGAGTTACATATATGTTTGCTAAGAGTTTTGTTTAAGTTATTGATACATTCGTCCTCCAGCGCCGTGTGGCCCTCGGGTGAAAGGCGCTTGAGAAATCCACATTTGACTGTGGAGAGGCTCGCTGGACACAGCGATGCTCTGCCACGTGTCGGTGTCAGTCAGTTTGTCTTTGCGGCTCACTGTTGTCGTGCCGGGATGATGGCTCGCTGCCGACCTGCGCCTGCTCGGGAACAATTATTCCTTCCTTCGCTTGTTATAACAATAATTATTTTGTTACAACAATAATTATTTTGTTACAACAATAATTATTTTGTTATAACAATAATTATTTTGACAGCTCAGTTTGTGTCCATCTCTAAATTATAGCCATTATTTGACCCCCGGGTGAAAAGCCCTCTAGAAGTGCAAGTATTATTATTATTTAAACTGGCAGGAAACGTTGAGTTGTGCAGCTCTTTTTAATAGTTGTCCAGCAGAGAGATATAAGAGATAGGAATAAGTGTTGGATATAGGAGTTACACTGTTAGAGATGGAAGTCACAGTGTTAGAAATAAGAGTCACAGTGTTAGGGCGGCGCGGTGGCCCAGTGGTTAGCGCTGTCGCCTCACAGCAAGAAGGTCCCGAGTTCGAATCTCTCGGCTCGGGTGCCTTTCTGTGTGGAGTTTGCATGCCCTCCCCGTGTCCGCGTGGGTTTTCGCCGGGCACTCCGGTTTCCTCCCACAGTCCAAAAAGCATGCTGTTACATAGGTTCATAGGCTCGCAGGCTAAATCGCCCCGCAGTGCCCGGCGATGGACTGGCGTCCCATCGTCGGTATATCCTTGCCTTGCGCCCTATGTCTGCCGGGATAAGCTCCGGCTTCACCGTGACCCTGTATAGGACGAAGCGGTTTCAGACAATGAGATGAGATGAGTGTTAGAAATGGGAGTCACAGGGTTAGAAATGGGAGTCATTATTACGGATAGGAGCCAGTGTTAGAGATAGGATTCAGTGTTAGAGATAGGAGTCACAGTGAGAGAGATAAGATTTAGTGTTCGAGATAGGAGTCACACTGTTAGGGATACGAGTCAGCGTTAGAGATAGGAGTCACAGTGTTAAAGATAGGAGCCACAGTGTGAGAGACAGGAGTCAGCGTTTGAGATAGGAGTCACAGTGAGAGAGATAGGAGCCCGTGTTTGGGATGGAACTCAGCTTACATTTAAGCTGGAAGGAGCCGTTGAGCTGTGAAGCTCGTTTTTAATAATAGTAACACAATGCAATACGGCAGCGATATTTCATCGTTTGTATTTTATCCTCATACGGTGTGGGCCACAAATAGCCGAGAGATGTCAACCTCATATCAATATGAATGAGTCAAATATGTGTGGCCCGCCTTGTACTCGCAGCAACATATGGTTTGGATCCCTCGCCTCCCCAGATGCGTCACCTGCTCCCTCTCCTCTGATCATCCAACCTACCTCTGTAGCCTCTCGATCCACCTGGGCGCCCTGGAGTAGGACCAGTGCCTTGACTGTCCGCTACAATGCGGCTGCTCTTTTCAAGGCAGCGCGCCCACAAAGCGTTATTGACGAACGTGCCGAGTGGTAATTCTATCTTCCCATTTTTTTTATTTTCGATCATCTTCAAAGGCAAGCAGATTACTTTTTTATTCTCTTGACAGCCGGACCGTTGATCGTCACCCGTGTCACGGCAGACAGAATGACGTCTGTAATCATCTCCATCGATTACTGTGATCAAGAGGCGTGGTCCAACTCAGTTATACAGCTCAGTCGGGGTCGGTTAGCGCGCCAAGCTCTGAAAGCCCCTCCTCGTAATCATCATTGACCTCTGACTCCTGTAGAGCAGTGGCCTCTAAACCCTGGAGCGAGAGAGGCTGGCGCCGTGAGTGGAGCCGCTGTCTCGCAGCAACGATCACCTGGGTTCGATTCCTCGGCTCGGGCGCTGCCTTTCTCTGCGGGGTTTGCGAGTTCTCTCTCTCTCTCGCCCCCCGTGTCCGCGTGGAGTTTTCCCCGTTTTATAACGTCGACCAATCGTCACTCATCCACTCAATCACCTATCCACCCATTCAATTAGCTACGCACTCACCTACACACTCACCCACCCACTCACCCACCCACTCATTCCCCCACGCGTTACTCCGATTCCCTCCCACAGTCCAGAGACACGATGCTCCGATCTAAGCTAAGCGAATCGCTGAGTTGCATTGCGGTGGGAACCGGATAATTTATTGACATAATCTGATTTACAATTAAACTGCTCTGATGTTGTTGTGACAGCGTTACCTCCACAGCTCAGAATTGTAACAAAAAAAAGTTATTGTTGTTAATATGCCGTCCATATGTCATTGTTGTTGATGACGTGGCTGTTCTCTCCAAAGCTCCGTGCAGCGCTTTGTGACCCCCGGGTGCAAAGCGCTCTAGAAGTGCAATTATTATAATAATTATGATTTCAACAGACGAGGCCGAAATGAAGCGGCTGTGAATCCTCTGCGTCTCGATGTCTCTCTCAAGCCACTCGTGGACTCCACGGTTGCGTAGCGGTGAGCAGAGCCGCCACTCCACAGTAAGAATAACCCGGGTTCGAGTCCCCGCGCGGCTGCCGCAAGACTACAAGGAGTGTGGATGTTCTCCCCGTGTCCATTGTGGGTTTGGGCCGGGTACTCCTGTTTCCTCCCAGAGGATAAATACATGTTTCCCAGCTTAATTGTCGTGACTAAATTGCCTCCGGCGGCTGAGCTGTTACTTGGTTACCCCTCATCGCTTTACAACTGTTAACAAGCGCTCGAGAGCTGAGCGGCTGCCCCCAGCTTGAATGCTAACTGACAGATCGACAAATCGATCCCGGAGGGCTGAACATTAGAGCTCAACAATTAAACCAAACATCGAGACGTGGGGGGAGGAAGAGTTGACAGTCTGTACTGAGCTTGTCTCTAAAACAGTGGCGGCCATTCATCGAATATACACGCTGCTGGCAATCGTGTGCAGCACACAGACTGTGCAGCACTCGCAGCATGCGACACTCATACATAGTGTGCAGCACACAGACTGTGCAGCACGCACAGCTTGCGTTACTCAAAGTGTGCAGCACACAGAATGTGCTGCACCACAGCATGCGACACACACATAGTGTGTGCAGCACACACAATGTGCTGCACCACAGCATGCGACACACACATAGTGTGTGCAGCACACACAATGTGCTGCACACACAATTTTCACACAGTGCTAAATATAGGAGACGTGTTTAACGCAAGCCAGTGTTAGAGATAGGAGAGAGTGTTAAATAAAGGAACTTTATTTTCAAAAGACAGGGCTATATCCTGGATGAGACGCCAGTCCATCGCAGGGCACCGGGGGGCAATTGATTCAGCAGACCAATGAACCTAGACAGCAGCGTGTCTTTGGACAGTGGGAGGGAACAGGGGTACCGCTAAGTGAGGATATGAGCGACTGGAGAGGCTGAGTGGTGCAGCGAGGGGATAAGTGGATGAGTGGGTTGTTGTTGGATGGGTGAGGAGATGCATGAGTGGGTGCGTGATTGGCAGCAGCGTGTCCTAGGAATATGGGGGGGGGGGGGAGGGATGTGAATCGGACTTCTCGGCCAAAACCCACGCTCACACCGCAGGGGAGACAACGCGCAAACTGCACACAGACGGGCGGTACCCGAGCCGGCGGGAGTCGAACCTGGGTGGTTCGTTCTGTAGGGCGGTAACGCGACTCACTGCGGCACCGTTGGACTCCATTGAGATGTCACTCGCTGCGAATCGAGCTCATTTGCCTCTGGGTTTCTCTTTGTCTGCAGCCTCTTATCTGGTGTCTATGGAGGAGGGATTTTGTCTGTGGTCACCTCCTCTCTGAACGCTCATCTCATGCACGGCTTTACCCTGGCGCCTCGGCGTAGCTACGTCATTCGAGGCTCCCTATATGCTCTGGGGGCTTTCTGGATAT
Source organism: Mordacia mordax (assembly GCA_036362905.1). Taxonomy (NCBI): domain Eukaryota; kingdom Metazoa; phylum Chordata; class Hyperoartia; order Petromyzontiformes; family Petromyzontidae; genus Mordacia; species Mordacia mordax. Next base: position 611,208 of record JAZEWT010000005.1, read on the forward strand.
GGGCGCCTGCTAAATATTAATTAATAATAATAATTATTTCATTCAATAGTCGTTCAATTCATTCATTATCAGTGTCGGGTTAACCCCCGACAGGCAACGGGGACGGAACTGCGGGAGGGGGAGGAGTCTCGCCTGGAGGGGCGGAGTCACATCTGGAGGGGCGGAGTCTCACCTGGAGGGGCGGAGTCTCACCTAGAGGGGCGGAGTCTCACCTGGAGGGGCGGAGTCTCATTTTTGGGTGGGCGGGGTCTCCCTTGGAGGGGCGGAGTCACACCTAGAGGGGCAGAGTCTCACCTGGAGGGGCGGAGTCTCACCTAGAGGGGCGGAGTCACACCTGGAGGGGCGGAGTCTCATTTTGAGGGGGCGGAGTCTCACCTGGAGGGGCGGAGTCTCACATAGAGGGGCGGAGTCTCACCTGGAGGGGTGGAGTCTCTCCTGAAGGGGCGGAGCAATAGAGTCGCATGGGTGCAGGCAGAGCAGGGGGAACGCTTCACGAATGTGCGAGTCATCCTTTCATGCGCAAGCATGACGCGACACATTTGTGACGCGTTCTAATGTTGTATTGTGACTGAACAAGTCATGAAGTGCCTCAGTGAAGCTCTTCCACCCACGTCCTCAGAGCTCACTTCACAGAACCGCACGTCAGTGCATGGCGGCGCGCAAGAGCTTATCGACGAACGTGGACTCTTGGGAACGATGACTGCATCGCGCTTCATATTCAGACTGAGAGCGCAGCGGAATCGAGGAGTGAGGTTCTCTGGGGAGTAGGGAGAGCGAGCGGGGAGAGTGAAGGGGAGAGCAAGGGTGAGGTTCTCTGGGGAGTAGGGAG
>JAZEWT010000005.1:658181-672159 GCA_036362905.1 Mordacia mordax
GGTTAGAGACGGGAGTCGCAACTGTTAGAGATGGGAGTCACAGTGCTAGAGATGGGAGTCAGTGTCTATGCAAGCCTGCAGACACTGTTGTGCTGTGCATCGCTCTGTAACAGTTGCTCAGCAGGGATGTGTGAGCAAGTTACAACATCTCACGGCACTGGGGGTCAGTTCATTCAGGACGATTAACCAAGCCAGAGTGCCTATCGACTGTGGGAGGGAGAGAAGAGTACTCGCAAACTCCACACAGAGAGGGGGAACCCGGGTCGTGACTCGAACCCGAGGACTCTTTGCTGTGAGGAGGCAGCGCCACTCACCGCGACGCAACTTCTCGTGTATACAGGGTGTCGTGTTTAACCATCATCACATACCGCGGTATTAACCAGGGCCGCCGCTGGGGTTGTACCGCGACCCTCTCGTAGCGCTACCGTTGGGCCTTTGTCTCTGCATCGTTGACTGTTCATCAACTCCACGCGGCGCCATCTGGACCAGGTTTTCCTGGCGACCCAACGGAACAAAGCAATAAAAGGTCTCAGTGTAAACGTGTGTTTTACAATGTCTATAAATCTGTGGTATTGGATGGAGGGGATAGGGCGAAAGAGTTTTCCTGGTCCCGAAATAGGATTATCAATTCTAATCCGCATTTAATAGATTTCTAGTCCTGGCTGGTGCGGGGGGTAGTGCGGCGTGGGTGACATCAGCTGAGCCATGCGCTTTGCACTCAGGCAGGCCTGCCCGAGGCGATTCCATTCCGTCCCTCTGGCGCCCTCCTATGTGGCGTGTGTGTGTTCTCCCCCAGTTCTGCGTGGGTTGCCTCCGGGCCCTCCGGTTTCCTCTGACTAGTGTAAAAAAAAAGCACCCGTTAATTGCTTGGCCGATTGGCTAATTAGCGAGTGCTTGGATTTCATCGATAACATTGGTCACGAAAGCCTTCGAATTAAAGTAACATCGTTATATATTGGATGCAGTATTGAAGGAACGTTGGCGCCGGCTGGCTGCTGGGCTGCCTTCCCGCCCCGCCCCACGGCTTCTTCGCTCCGCCTCTGCATCCACGTCTCGCCATGACAACGCGTGGAATTTGCGCGTCGCGTTATACATAACAGCGTTATGTATTCACAATGTTATACAGACACCGTGAGACTGCCGCGTCCCACATTGAGCCGCCACCGTGGCTGTCGATCTGACACCGGCACCCCGGACTTGCGCCTTGACGCGGGGACCCGCATCGGAACGTCTACCCTTCCAAGGTTCGGCGAGCGTCACGTCGGTGCGAGAGAAATCCACGCGGACACGGGGAGAGAATACGCAAACTGCACGGAGAGACGCGGCACCCGAACGGGGAATCGAATCCGGGTTGTTTCTACGAGGCGGCAGCACCACGCCACCGTGCCGCCCACCCCACTGCATCGGCGTCTTAATTGTGCGGTCCATATGTCTTGTGACCCCCGTTTAATTGACCCCAAACATTTTTTTTCTCCCATGCTCCGTTATTTCTGTTTTGAATGACCTCTGATTAATGTCGGGATAATACAGTCTGATGATTGCTTCGAAAAGCTGCTCTCTCGGGACAGCCGCGTCGATGGCTCTTCGAAGCAATCATCATGCATCGAGCCGTGAAAACCTACATCATTACATAATACAGTCTGTTAATGTGGGGCGACGCGGTGGCCCAGTGGTTAGCGCTGACGCCTCACAGCAAGAAGGTCCCGAGTTCGATCTCTCGGCTCGGGTGCCTTTCTGTGTGGCGTTTGCATGCTCTCCCCGTGTCCGCGTGGGTTTTCGCCGGGTACTCCGGTTTCCTCCCACAGTCCAAAAGCATGCTCCTGGATAGGTTGATTGGCTCGCAAACTAAAAAAAAAATTGTCCCGCAATGCCCGGCGATGGACTGGCGTCCCGTCGTCGGGTGTATTCCTGCCTTACGCCCTGTGTTTCCGGGATAGGCTCCGGCTCATCGTGACCCTATATCGGATTAAGCGGTTTCAGATAATGAGATGAGATGTGTCTGTTAATGTCGAAATAATAGAGTCAGTAAATGTCATGATAATACAATCAGTAAATGTCATTATAATACAGTCAGAAAATATCATGATAATACAGTCAGTAAATATCATGATAATACAATCAGTAAATGTCATGATAATACAATCAGTAAAGGTCATGCTAATACAGTCTGTTAATATCATGATAATACAGTCAGTAAATGTCATGATAATACAGTCAGTAAATATCATGATAATACAATCAGTAAATATCATGATAATACAGTCAGTAAATATCATGATAATACAATCAGTAAATGTCATGCCAATACAGTCTGTAAATGTCATGATAATACAGTCTGTAAATGTCATGCTAATACAGTCTGTTAATGTCATGATAATACAATCAGTAAATGTCATGATAATACAGTCTGTAAATGTCATGCTAATACAGTCTGTTAATATCATGATAATACAATCAGTAAATGTCATGATAATACAGTCTGTAAATGTCATGCTAATACAGTCTGTTAATATCATGATAATACAGTCAGTAAATGTCATGATAATACAGTCTGTAAATGCCCTGATGAAGGTTTGTCTCGGATCGATGCTTGCCAACAATCGCCCTCTGTAGCGGCTCCTTAAGCATAGCCGTGTCATTAAACGCTCTCCCCCTCCTCTCTCCTTCGCGACGTTTCGCCTCCCACGCCGGAGGCACCTTCAGGCGTTATTAGATTGGTTTAAAAAAAAAGCCTCTTTAATGATTTCTTCGTTGACCCTTTGTCGCGATTCATCACCCGACATCGATTCATCTTCGTTTTCTAAGCGCGATAAAGCGGCGCTTCAAAGCGACCGCGATGCGTTCTTGAAGTGGAAGAAGGGCTCTTTGTTGCTTCAGCGGGAGTCTCGCGCAGGAGGAACGACGCCTTGAATCGCCGCGTAATTGATGTTAAATAGCGAGCGAGGTCGGCGAGGAGTGTGGTGGAGCGGGCGAGTGTGGTGGAGCGGGCGAGTGTGGTGGAGCGGGCGAGTGAGCGGGTGGTCGGGGGCGTGAGTGAGTGAGCCGGCGTGTGCGTGAGCGAGTGGTCGAGTGAGCGGCGGCGAGCGAGTGGTCGAGTAGTTGGGTGAGCGAGTGAGTGAATGAGCGAGTGGGCGGGTGAGTGAGCGGGTGGTCGGGTGAGTGAGTGAGTGAGTGAGTGAGTGGACGAGTGAGCGAGTGGGCGGGTGAGTGAGCGGGTGGTCGAGTGAGTGAGTGGACGAGTGAGCGAGTGGGCGAATGATTGAGTGAGTGAGTGGTCGAGTGAGCGAGAGGGCGGGTGAGTGAGTGGGCGAGTGATTGAGTGGGTGAGTGAGTGGGCGAGTGATTGAGTGAGTGAGTGATTGAGTGAGTGAGTGGGCGAGTGAGTGAGTGGTCGAGTGAGAGAGTGGGCGGGTGAGTGAGTGAGGGAGTGGGCGAGTGAGCGAGTGGGCGAGTGATTGAGTGGGTGAGTGAGTGGACGATTGATTGAGTGAGTGAGTGGGCGAGTGAGTGAGTGGTCGAGTGAGAGAGTGGGCGGGTGAGTGAGTGAGGGAGTGGGCGAGTGAGCGAGTGGGTGAGGGCGAATGAGTGAGCGGGCGAGTATGTGAGTTAGTGAGAGAGTGACCAGGCGAGTGAGTGGGCGAGTGAGTGGTCGAGTGAGCGAGTGGGCGGGTGAGTGAGTGAGGGAGTGGGCGAGTGATTGAGTGGGTGTGTGAGTGGGCGAGTGATTGAGTGAGTGGGTGGGTGGGCGAGTGATTGAGTGAGCGAGTGGGCGAGTGAGCAAATGGGCGAGTAATTGAGTGGGCGAGTGATGGAGTGGGTGAGTGAGCGAGTGGGCGGGTGAGTGAGTTAGTGAGCGAGTGAGGGAGTGGGCGAGTGGGCGAGTGATTGAGTGGGTGTGTGAGTGGCCGAGTGATTGAGTGGGCGAGTGATTGAGTGGGTGAGTGGGCGAGTGAGCGATTGGGCGGGTCAGTGAGTGAGTGGGCGAGTGAGTGAGCAAGCGAGTGATTGAGTGAGTCATTGATTGAGTAGGCGAGTGTTTGAGTGGGTGAGTGAGTGAGTGAGTGGGCGAGTGATTGAGTGCGTGAGTGGACGGGTGAGCGAGTGGGCGAGTGAGTGAGTGAGCGGGCGAGTGAGTGAGCGAGTGGGCGAGTGAGTGAGCAAGCGAGTGATTGAGTGAGTGAGTGGGCGAGTGTTTGAGTGGGTGAGTGAGTGAGTGGGCGAGTGATTGAGTGCGTGAGTGGACGGGTGGGCGAGTGAGTGAGTGAGCGATTGGGCGAGTGAGTGAGCGAGTGGGCGAGTGAGTGAGCAAGCGAGTGATTGAGTGAGTGATTGATTGAGTGGGCGAGTGTTTGAGTGGGTGAGTGAGTGGGCGAGTGATTGAGTGCGTAAGTGGACGGGTGAGCGAGTGGGTGAGTGAGTGAGTGGGCGAGTGAGTGATCGAGTGGGCGGGTGAGTGAATTGTCCAGCCGCTCGATACATGATGGAAGTCGCTCTCCATAGCTGTTCTTTATGGACGCCGTAACGAGCGTTCCTTCTCTCTGCTTTGCGGGTTTCACCTCCAGCGTGGGGCGGCGCGGTGGCCCAGTGGTTAGCGCTGACGCCTCACAGCAAGAAGGTCCCGGGTTCGAATCTCTCGGCTCGGGTGCCTTTCTGTGTGGAGTTTGCATGCTCTCCCCGTGTCCGCGTGGGTTTTCGCCGGGTACTCCGGTTTCCTCCCACAGTCCAAAAGCATGCTCCTGGATAGGTTGATTGGCTCGCAGACTAAAATTGTCCCGCAATGCCCGGCGATGGACCGGCGTCCCGTCGTCGGGTGTATTCCTGCCTTGCGCCCTATGTTTCCGGGATAGGCTCCGGCTTCACCGTGACCCTATATAGGATTAAGCGGTTTCAGATAATGAGATGAGATGAGAGACCTCCAGCGTGGGATGCATCATCAGTCGCTGTGACGACCTCTCTCCAACGTGGCGAGGAGTCTGAACCGCGGCTGTCCCGAAAGAGCAGCTCTTGAGAACAAACCCCATGCATGGAGCCGCGATACACCCACAGGAGATGAGGTCCGGGGAATATCTGCGACTTGAACCCAAGACCTCAGCATTGTTAGCGCTGAGACCCCTGAACATCGCTGGTCATCCCTGCCGCTCTGTCAGCAACACGATTTCATATAAAATGTACAACTGAGCAGCAGCATTGCAGATGCTGCGGGTGAAGGTGAAACCCACTCGGGGGCTGAGCGTTCGACTGCGTTATCTGTGGCAAAGGGGGTGATGGAATAATCATTAACGTGTTGACTCCAGAAGCACGGTGGAGTGCCGAGCGATCGAGCAAGCGGTTAGCGCGTGAGCACATTTACTGAGACCCGAGCAGCAGTGTGAGATTGATGATTGCGTCCACACACCGCGCCGCACGTGGACGAACACCCGGAGCTGTGCAGGCGGCAGCGAGGGTTGGCGGATCAATCAGGGACGGGGTGACGCTCCGTGCCCTTGAGAGTGGAGGAGAGGCCCTGCCCCAGGCTCGCCATTAGAGGGCAGCACAGCCAGCGCACTGGAGCCATCGGTTACTCTCAGCGTTACGGGGGATAGAGCGTTGCTCCCTCTCACAAACGTGGAGTGTTACTATAATGATTAACAATCAATAATCGTTAACTAAGAAAAACAATTAGTAGGAATGGATTACATGTATGTAACGAAGACTGAGAAATGGATATCTCTTTATCAGCACAGCTGTAAACATTTTGCAAAAAAAAAAACCCAGGCCACTCAGTCGTTTTGTATTTAATCTGGAAGGAAACGTTGAGCTCTGTATCTGTTTTTGATAGTTGTCCAGCCGGGAGGCGAAAGCAAGTTACAACGTTCCAGGGCACCGGGGGATATGTAGCCAGGACAGATATTCCCAGGGGAATGTGGACTACGTGAGGATAGATCGAGTCGTGTTTATTATTACAGCAGAACATAGCCAGTGAGCTTGCAAGCTCTAGTTGCGGGATTCTCGAGACACAACAAGCGGCTCGAACTGACCAACGCAGCGAAGGATTAAATTAAACTGTAAATAAACAAACTAAGAGCAACAAAATGTGCATAGATGAAACCCTAATCGTAACAATAACGGCAATAGTAACACGGGGGGTACAGAGAAAACCCACGTGGAGACGGAGAGAGAACACGCAAACTCCACAGACAGGCGGCACCCGAGCCGGAATCGAACCTGGGGTTCTTGCTGAGAGGCGGCGGCGCCACTCATGGCGACTCCACACAGCCGCCCAATTAGGCAGCGGCAGAATGGTCCGGAAAACGAGCCTCGTGTGACTCAACGTGGCTCGCCCGCACAAAGGAGTCGATCAAACTGTGTAATTAAATAACATCGAATGTAATTACACTGCAACAATTATTCAAGGGACTCCAGAAGTAACGGATGCTGTGTGTCTACACTGCCTCCTATCACTAACGCTCCCTCGCATCTCTAACACTGGCTCCTGTCTCTAACACTGTCTCCTGTCTCTAACACTGTCTTTTATCTCTAACACTGGCTTCTGTCTCTAACACTGTCTCTCGCCTCTCACACTGACTCCTCCCTCTAACACTGACTCCTATCTCTAACACGGACTCCTGCCTCTAACACTGACTCCTGCCTCTAACTCGCTCTTTTCTAACACTGACTCCTGCCTCTAACACTGACTCCTGTCTCTAACACTGACTCCTGCCTCTAACACTGACTCCTGCCTCTAACTCGCTCTTCTCTAACACTGGCTCCTGTCTCTAACACTGACTCCTCCCTCTAACACTGACTCCAATCTCGAACACTGACTCCTACCTCTTACACTGACTCCAATCTCTAACACTGACTCCTGTCTCTAACACTGAATCCTAGCACCTCGCTGCACTGAGATGTTCTAACTTGCTTACCCTCTGCCCCGCTGGACAACTGTTAGAAAAATCTCCTCAGCTCAACGGTCCCTTCCAGCTGAGATTAATACCGAGAGCCTCATATGAGTACCCAGTGCAGAGCATTAACGTCTCTGCACTAGGTACTCATATGAGGCTCTCGTGGAAAGACAAAGGCGGCTGGGCATGGTGCTGGCCAACCACCCCCTCTTGTGCCGTGTCTGCCTTCATAGGTGCTCGCTAATGGCACTTGACCCTCGAGCCTTTTAAGGCTATTCGGGGGATCTTTGTATTTGTATTGTCCATATTGTGGGGGTACTGTGTTTATATCTGCTTTATCTCTCTCTATATATATTTATTTATTACAGATAAGCGCGTGAGAAACGCGCTTTGAACGGCTCCAGAGCATTAACGGCTACTGTTAGAGATAGGAGCCAGTGTTAGAGAAGAGCGAGTTAGAGATAGGAGTCAGTGTTAGAGATAGGGGCCAGTGTTAGAGGCAGGAGTCAGTGTTAGAGGCAGGAGTCAGTGTTAGAGATAGGAGTCAGTGTTAGAGGGAGGAGTCAGTGTTAGAGATAGGAGTCAGTGTTAGAGGCAGGAGTCAGTGTTAGAGGCAGGAGTCAGTGTTAGAGGCAGGAGTCAGTGTTAGAGGCAGGAGTCAGTGTTAGAGATAGGAGTCAGTGTCAAAGGCAGGAGTCAGTGTTAGAGGCAGGAGTCAGTGTTAGAGATAGGAGTCAGTATTAGACAGGAGTCAGTATTAGACAGGAGTCAGTATTAGACAGGAGTCAGTATTAGAGGCAGGAGTCAGTATTAGACAGGAGTCAGTATTAGAGGCAGGAGTCAGTATTAGACAGGAGTCAGTATTAGAGGCAGGAGTCAGTATTAGACAGGAACCAACGCTTGAGACGGAAGCCAGTGTTAGCGACAGGAACACGTGTGAGAGATAAAAGCCAATGTCAAAGATTGAACACTTGTGTTCGAGACAGGAGTCAGTGTTACCGGGAGCAATGGAACCGCCTTGGGCTCGACCTTCTGTCCATAAGGAGGAGTTGGAGGAGGAGGAGGAGGCGCGGATGTTATCGCTTCAGAGACACCCTGGTGCATCGAGGCTGCTAATGCTGCACGTTAATGTGGGACGCTGTGACTGTCCGCCACACATCAAGGTGGCTCAGATCACCGACACGAAGAAAGGGAATCGTGTCCATGAAAGGGAATCGATTTGACTTTAGAACCAATACGGTGCTTGCCACGTGGAGCCTGGTTTAATCTCACGAGAGAACTGCTGTCCATAGTTGCTGTTTATGGACACCTGTGTCCACACGGCTGTCTGAGAGAAATTCTCAGAGCCACGACAAAACCCACATCATTAACTGGACAAAGGGTCTCTTAGATATATAGATGTGTTATTATTACTGTAGAAATACCCAGTGAGCTTGCAAGCTCTGGATACGGGATTCCTGCGATACAACTCTGGCTCCCGTCTCGAACACTCGATGTGTCAGTGTTCATCAACAGAATAGACGACACCAAGTGAGCATTCAAGCTCTAGCTGCGGGACGCCTGAGATAGAGCAGTAGTGCGAGGTGATCAGCGCAACGTCGCGTACAATCGAAGGGTAAAAGTGACCTCAGATCACGGCTCTGTGCAATGCGCAGACGAACCGGATGTGGTTGCGTCCCAAACCTGCCAACCGTGGAGCCACCGCTTTGAGTTTGACATCGAGACTCATTCTGTCGAGATGCAGATCGGCGCCTGTGCGCGAACTGCTCACAGGAGCCGCTTTTATTTCTTCGAGATAGCCGTATCGGGCGACCCTCCCCCTCTCTCCTTCGCGGCGTTCCGCGTGCCACGATGCAGGCATTAAACGCACGAGAAAGTGGAGAGCGAAACGTCGCGAAGGAGACATGGGCGGCGAGGCGATCTCAGAGGAGCCGCATGTCTTGGGAGGAGGCGCGACGCCTCGCATCATCAATGCGACCGCATCTGTTGGCTCCACGCGGAAAGAAATCTGTTGACACCGGCGAATGGAGCCGCAAATGCTGACCTCAGATGGCCCCTGCACGTGTGCGCAGTGCAGCCCCGCTTGTCACACAAGCCCCGCCGACCCGTGAGTATGACAACGCGTTCAGATCACGTTCGCCTAACAATAATAATAAAGATTGCATTTATAGAGCGCTTTGCACCCGAGGGTCACAAAGCGCTGCACAGAGCTGACACAACACTTTTTTACGTTGCTATGTGGTTTGAACATTTGGACTAACGTCGCGTCAACGTTGGCTGGATTTCGACAGCCAGTCGCTTGATGAGCACGGTTCGTTCATTATCAGCACCCGCGTGATCTCGTAAAGAGTCGCGGTGAGCCGGAGTCTAAACCAGCGGACACAGGGCAGAATTGCAGAGCTATAACCAGGATGGTACGCCAGTCCATCGCAGAGCATTAGCAGGCGAGAACGCACGAGAACACGGGGAGAGAACTCGCAAAGTGCACGCGCACAGGCGGAACCCGAGCCGGTAATCGAACCGGTGGCTTCTTGCTGCGAGGTGGCAGCGCCACTCACCCAGGCAGCGTGGCGCCCGTTCTCTTTTGTTTTAAAAATAGAGATAAAAATCGCTGTTTGAGGCAGAGACCCCCCCCCCCCTGCACCCCGGCATGGCATCTGAGAGGCGGTGTGTGTAAATATGTCACGATGGCGCGCTAATGAGTGTGGCAGAGACATGTTTTGGTTCTTTGCGCTAACCACTCGCGCACACTCTCAGCAGCGTGGTCACGTTAGCTCTTCCACTGTCACTCATCTCGCCTTGCGTGGTTTACTGCGAGGGGCTCGCCTCGCTGCGAGGCAGCGCTCCTCGAGATGCCAGGGCGATCGAGGTTTCGCAGGAAACATGACGCGTGAGTCGATGCGTGGTAAGAATGTCCCTCACGAGCTGCTTTTTCGGGCACGCCGTGCTGAGCGTTCCTCCTCCGTGTCGATGGAGGACTGTCCACGGCTCGCTGTGTGACGAGGCTTGCTCTCGTGCCGGCGCGCTCTCTTCTCCTTCGTCGGTGTCCTCGTGTCCGAAGATGATCGCGCGGGCGAACGGGCCGGTCCCGTCACGAACGCGGCACGCGTGCGCGCTGGGTAGCGCCACCGCCTCGAGTCTGCTTGTTTTCCCTGTGTCCGCCTGGGTTTTTGCTACTGTACTCCGCTTTTCTCCCACAGTCCAAAGAGGCGCTCCATTGGTTCAATTGCCCCGACTGCATTGCACCCGCTGCTCTGAGATGTCGAAACGTTTTTACCACCCTCCGCTGGACAACTGTTAAAGGGAGCTACATCTCTCCAACGCTTGGGTGACGTCACACGCACACCTGGGTGACGTCACACGCACACCTGGGTGACGTCACCAGGTAGGCCGGGTGCAGGTGTTGCCCTGTACCCGCGGCCTATGCGCAGTTCCCACGTCATGGTTGGATGACATCATCCTTTCATCAAGCGCTAATGTGTAGGCTCGCCCCTCATTTTTCATAGCCCCCCAAACCCACGTGCGATATCTTCTGCGCGGAGCAGCGCACGCTCTCTCTCTCTGAGGACCGCTCTCCGTAGCTGCTCTTTCGAGATAGCCGTGTCGAGCGCTCCCCGTCTCTCCTTCCCGACGTTTCGCCTCCCCCGTCGGAGGCTGATGATTGACTTCTCGTTCTGTGGAGCGCCGCGCAGTGAGAAGCGCGTGGCTCCCCGGGCCGCGCACGCGGAGCAGGCGTTGCGAGGCCCGAACCATCCCCGGTCCCGAGAGACCAGAGTGGCGCGCGGCCTCGGGGGCACGCGAATGTCTCCGGTCGAGCGGGGCATTGTTGTTGCCCGCGGCTGGCATCGTAAACGAGCCCGGCTCCTACCCCTGGGTCCCAACTTCTCCGTTCGACGGTCGGTGCCAGCGGAGGTTGGCACTGATGGATGGGCAAGAGAACAACAATAAACAATTGTTGTTCCACCAAGCGCCCTGCGGCTGTTGACATTCATCACTCATCGCGGTGTGCGGGGGCACGGTGGGCACGGTCATTGTCAACGCTCCTCCTGCCCTCTTGCCCACCCCGTGCCGCTACCCGCCAGCCTTTGTTGTACGAAGCCCACACACCGGGTAATGGATTATTTACGAGCACGCAATAGAGATGGGCATCGGCGCAGTAGTGGGATAGCGAGCGCCATGGACTCGCACCATGAAGGTACGTTTCCACGCTCCTCTGCAACGTACTGCTCATCCGCTGTATCATTTGCGATAGCCTGGCGTTGCGCTCCGAGCAGCGTTTTGTAAATGATACAGCGGATTAACTGGCGTACGTCGTCACCGACTCGATGTATGAGAATTGTTACCCACAGCTGTACCACACGGCTATTCCCAAAGAGCAGTTGTGGAGAGAAACTCCCCCAATCGATTGGCATCTCACATTCGGGAGGGAGCAACGTGGGAGGGAGCGCTCTTGCATAGCAAACGCCTCGACTCCAGCAGAGCACTGCAGGACGTGCGCTACTGTTCCAAGCGTGTAACACGTTCTTCTGAACTCTCCTGTTGGTGAACTTTTTACTGACATGACTGGTTTCTAATAAATATTAATAATAGGCCGGCATAGTGGCGCAGTGTGCAGCATTGTCGCCTCACAGCAAGAAGGAACCTGGTTCGATTCCCGGCTCGGGTGCCGTTTTGTGTGGCGTTTGCGAGTTCCCTCTCTCTCTCTCTCTTCTCCCTGTGCCCGCGTGGGTTGTCGTCGGGTACTCCGGTTTCCTTCCACAGCCCAAAGTCACGCTGCTGCCCAGGTTAGTTGGCCCACTGAGGACATTTCCATTAAATGTGTGCCCTGCAGTGTGCTGGCGTCACACCCTGGGTATCCACCCGCCTTGCGCCCTCTGTCGGCCGGGATAGGCTCCGTCCCCGCGCTATCCTATACAGGATTAAGCGTCTGGTCACGGACGAGACGCAGGGGGAGGGGGAGGCAGCGAGGCGGTCAGCGGGCGCCAACTCGCCAGAAACACGGCTCTCCATATAACCAGGACGCTGTCCCGCATCTGGAGCTCGCAAACTCCAACTGTGGGGTTCCTGAGACCTCGGTGATCTTGACAACACGTGAATGCAGACGCAATCGTGCGCGATGCGGCGGGGACGCTCCGAGCATCATTCGCGGAGGAAGCGTTCGCAGAATCGTTGGGGTTGGAATCGCGCGCTGCGAGTAGAGTTCACGGGAGAGCGGGGCGGAGGGGAGTGCGGGGGCTGCACCTCCGCACTCATTATTGATGGCGGAGCGCTCGGCTGAGATTCCTAAACGAACACTCGAGGGAGTAACGCGGCTCTGATTCGCGTGGCAATGATCAAGAAACATCGGCAGCGCCTCGCAATGATAAAGAGCCCCTGTGTAGCCTTAACAGACTGCAGGGTGCCGCGTGTGACCAGCGTCACGGCCGGACGCCTCTCTCTCCCTGGTGGCAGTGTTTACATTCTACAATAGACACTCATGTGAGGCCGGTCCAGGATCGATTCAGCGGGATTCCACCTCGGATCGACGGGTTTACAGCCGAGAGAGCTAACCGCTGAGCCACCGCTCCCCCCACACACACACGCACACATACACGCACACACACACGCACACACACGCACACACACACACGGGCACACACGCATACACACACACGCACACACACACACGCGCACACACACACGCGCATACACACACGCGCACACACACACATACACACACACGCACACACACGCACACACGCGCGCATACACACACACACAAGCACACACACACACACGCATACACACACACACGCGTACACACACACACACGATTGGGGGTGGGCGACCAGCACCGCTCCCTGTACATACACGCGCACACATGCTCGCTCCTCCAGCAGCATTCACTCAGCTCCTCTATAGCGCTGCTCCACTCATCTCCTCTATAGCGCGGCTCCACTCATCTCTATAGCGCTGCTCCACTCATCTCTATAGCGCTGCTCCACTCATCTCCTCTATAGCGCTGCTCCACTCATCTCCTCTATAGCGCGGCTCCACTCATCTCCTCTATAGCGCTGCTCCACTCATCTCTATAGCGCTGCTCCACTCATCTCTATAGCGCTGCTCCACTCATCTCTATGGCGCTGCTCCACGCTTCCCCCTGCCGGGTTCAGGGACGGAGGGCGGGTGATGATGATGAAAGATTCAGTGATGGACGCAGGAGGAAGGAATCTCGAGCAGAAACAAAATGTTCCGCAACAACTTGGCAAAGCCAGCCTCTCAAGTGAGCTTCTCAGCTGAGCTGGGAGCGAAAGTTTGCAGGAGCAACTGTAGCCTAATTCGTGATGTTGGTGCGTGTGTGGGGGGCCTCATGGTGCACGTGGCCTGGCACAAGCGCCGTGGTGACGTCAGCGCCACTTAGTAGCGAACGGCGTTGTTATAACGAGCGTTTGCCGCTTGCTGTAAGAGAGGGTTGAGGTTCTAATCCAGAGGCCGCCCTGGTTAATAACGCGGTGATGCGTCATCATTATCAGTGCCCGCTTAATGCTTTAGAATTTAGAGGGTCGAAGGCTTCAGGAGTTTATGTTATCCCGGAAAACACAGGATGGAAAGCAGGGCTATACCCAGGATGGGATACTTTAAGTCACTCGGCCAATTCACTTAGCAGCAGCGGCCAGTATTTGGACTTTGGGAAGAAACCGGAGAATCTGGAGAAACTCACGCAGAAGAGCGTGAGAACGCACACACGCACACACACACGTATACACACACACACGCACACACGTACAACACACACGCACACACACACACGAACACACACACGTACACACACACACGAACACACACACGTACACGCACACACACACGTATACACACACACACGAACACACGTACAACACACACGCCCACACACACACGAACACACACACGTACACGCACACACACAGGCACGCACACACGTATACACACACACACACGCACACACGTATATACACACACACGCACACACACACGTATACACACACACACACGCACACACGTATACACACACGTATACACACACACACACGCACACACGTATACACACACGTATACACACACACACACAACACACACGC
>JAZEWT010000005.1:699326-726280 GCA_036362905.1 Mordacia mordax
CACCCACCCAGTCGCTCACCCAAAGACCCACCCACCCAGTCGCTCACCCAAAGACTCACCCACCCACCCAGTCGCTCACCCTCACCACTCGATTGCGGGCTCAGTGCCGCCTATTTGATTGCGGCTTTGCTCTTTCTCTCTCTCGCCGTGCCGCGTGGGTTTCCGCCGGGTACTGCGGTTTCCCCCTGCAGTCCGTACACATGCCGATGAGGTTAATTGACTTGGTAACCAGCAATAGCCTGACATCCCACCATGGGTGTAGCCCCGCCGTTCGCACGCAGACATGCCCGCTCCCAGGTTAATTGTCCTGTTAACTAAATTGTCCCAAGTTTGTGAATCCAAAGTGACTTGAGAGCTATGAGCGCTAATGGATGGGATCACTTTGACCTACGTTACCCGGACGTTACCCTGAACGCGGGTCGGGCAGGGAGTCCATGCAGAGGTAACGTCCGAGCGTCACACAAAGTCCTGCTTGACCGAGGTTCGATTCCCGACTCGGGCACCTTGTTTGCGTGGAGTTTCTGCGTTCTCTCCCCCGGATCTCTGTGGGGTTTCTCCGAATCCTCTGGTTTCCTCCCAAAAACACTCATTAATTGATTATCGGAAGCAATGTCACCGGCTGACCGCCCAGCTAAATTTTCCCTTCTCTGCGGTTTCCTCGAAATCATGTCCGCTCGATGACCAGACGTGGAACTTGCGAGGCGCGTTAAGTGTTTTCATTATTGTTATTGTTGTGGGCGGAAACTGGAGAACCCGCAGAAATCCAAGGCACACCAGAGGAAAACAACACAAACTCCACACACGGAGGTGGGCATCGAACCGCAGCCGAGGAGGAGGCGCAGATGTTGCCACTGCGCCACCATGCCCCCCTCCCCGCCTATTTTAAGCCCCCCCCCACCCACAACACAGAGTAAACGAAACGTAGAGAGTGTTGGGCTGCGATAAGGAGAGATTCCAGCAATGCGTTATTCGCGCGGAGCGTTAAGCCAGCTTCTCACCGCTCGTAACAAAGCGGCGCCTGACTCGGCAGGTTTATTTACCAAGTTTCATTTATTAATAATTTTCTCTCCTCGTACTCACGACCAGTGGTCTTGCAATCGTGTTTCAACGCGGCGAGAGCGCGTCCCAGAGTCTGAATGCAACGCCAGACCTGGTGGCAATGGCACGGCGGCGCGGTGGCGTCGCCATGAGTCGTAGGTTCCGAAGCCTCACAGCAAGAGGGGCCGAGGGGTTCGATTCCCCCGGCTCGGGTGCCGCCTCTCTGTGTGCAGTTTGCGAGTTCTGTCCCCGTGCCCTCAAAGGAATCATTGTAAACCCGGTGTATATTTGCGAGTGTGACGGAGCGACGTGGAGCCCGCTGCATTCGCACCCAGATAACACATTTGGCAAATCATCTGCCCCACGATTTAAATCCCATTTATTCCCACGCATAAATGTACAGCCACCGGTAACGCCAACAGCAGATAGAGCAAGTCATCTCCCGCCGCGTGTTCCACGTCCGCACTAATGTGCTACATCGTTTATATGAATTGTCTCGAGACACGCTTAGCGTTGGTGATGGCGTACGGGATTATAAATCGCTCTTGTTGAGTAGATGCACGAGTTCACCGCTCCACGAGCGAGGAGCGCTGCGCGCAGCAGCTGGTCTTTCGAGATAGCGCTTTCAATCTCTCGTCTGCTGAGAAGGCGGAAAACCCGAGGCGGACATCGGGAAAGAGCGTGTCTCTTGGGAGCGACTCCGGTCGTCACTGTTGTTGCTCACGTGTCTGGGCGGTAGCCATCCATTTGTCTGGCTACCTACCGTGAAGCTGTAATTTTCAGAAGCAAAACTCTTGCAGATCTTTAAGCGCGACAGTGACTCCGCGAGCTCTAAGCGTAGTTCGGCTCATAAAGTGTGACTCGTAAAGTTTGACTCACAAAGACGAAAAGATCGCCCTTGGTGTTTAGACGGGCGGAACGGTGGCCCGGCGGTAAGTAGCGCTGCAGCCTCACACCAAGAAGGTCCCAGGTTCGATTTCCGCCCCAGGTGCCTCACTGTGGAGTTTGCACGTTATCGCTGGGTGCTCCTGTATCCCCCTGCAATACAAAGACATGTTACCTAGGATAATTGAACCTGACTACCATTGCCCCCGTTAACCTGAGATGTTGTAACTTGCTTACTCCTCCCTGCTGGGCAACTGTTGAAAAGAGATGTATAGCGCAACGGTTCCCAACAGCTAAAATTAAAAAAATAATAAACTCTCTCACTTATTCCTGTCTTAATCCCAGCCATTAGGTGCAAGAGGTGAAAATAACTGAAGCATCTTTGCAATTATGAACTATTAATTAATTCATGTTACCGGTACCGGCGCATCACAACCCTCCTCCGCCGGGAGGAAACTGGAGTACCCGGCGAAATACACGCAGACACAGGGAGAACATTTCATCTCCACACAGACAGGCGGCACCCGAGCCAGGAATCGAACCTGGGTCTCTCTCTGTGAGAAGGAGTCGGCAGGGTGGAGGAGTCGGCAGGGTCGAGGAATCGGTACATCGGCGACTCACAGAAAGTCCTGCCCGAGGCGGTTCGATTCCCGCCTGAATGTGCCTTTCTGTGTGCAGTTTGTGCACTCTCTCCCCATGTTCTGCGTGGGCTTCCCCCGGATTCTCCGGTGTACGCTCACGTCTCAATAATAAACGCTCGTTAATTAATGGGCCGATAACATCACAATTTCATGCAGTGTCTGGCAAATGTTGGAGTCGATTTAATGCATGGCTGCCTTCCCCTCGCCTCTCTGTGGTTTCCTCACGACACCTCGATAATGATGTAGATCGCCCTGGATAATGGCGTCCGCTAAACAATAATAATAATTATTATTAATTAATAAAATCTCTACTCACCCTCCCCTCCCCCGCCATGAGTAGGTCCGATGACGTCACTCACGCGTGAGAGTGACGTCTCACCCACACCACGTGTCGTCCAAGTAATATGACAGCGCGAGCGAGGTGTCAACGAGCGCATTTGATTTCGGGGAGTTTCTGTCGCTTGCTTTCGATCGGCACTTTGAGATTGCACGGGGCTCTCGTGACAAAATGAAACGTCCGAACTGAAAGAGCTAACGTTCGGATAATATTGGGATTTAGCTTCCGAGTCCGAGCTCTGAGTCACAGGCGCTTGAAGCCTCGGTTCGAGAGCGGTCGCAGACACGCGCGATTAAACGGGGTTCTGCAAAGAAGTATTTTCAATGCCTGCTCTTTTGGGATAGCCGTGACGGGCGTTCCTCCTCTCTCCTTCACGGCGTTTCGCCACCCACGTTGGAGGCATCAACAAGGATCTGAGCAGTTCTGCAGCACAAAAAAAATCTGAATGTGAGCGGCACGGTTGCCCAGTGGTTAGCGCTGTCGCCTCCTCACAGCAAGAATGCCCTGGGTTCGAATCTCGGCTCGGGTGCCTTTCTGTGTGGAGTTTGCATGTTCTCCCCGTGTCCGCGTGGGTTTTCGCCGGGCACTCCGGTTTCCTCCCACAGTCCAAAAAACATGCTGCTGCATAGGTTAATTCGCTCGCAAACTAAATTGCCCTCAGTGCCTGGTGATGGACTGGCGTCCCATCGTTGGTATATCCCTGCCTTGTGCCCTGTTTCTGTCCGGACGGGCTCCAGCTCACCGCGACCCTGTACAGGTTTAAGCGGTTTCTGACAATGAGAAGAGATGAGCTCTCTAGAAGTGCGATTATTATTATACTGATTCACAGACTCACACACTCACATAGAGGGCCATAGACTCACACAGATTCACAGACTCACACCGTGAGCCATAGACTCACACAGATTCACAAACTCACACAGACTCACACAGTGATCCATAGACTCACACCGTGAGCCATAGACTCACAGAGTGAGCCATAGACTCACACACTGAGCCATAGACTCACAGAGTGAGCCATAGACTCACACCGTGAGCCATAGACTCACACAGAGAGCCCCAGTCTCACACAGTGAGCCACAGATTCCTCATACAAAGACAGAGTGGTTATGTCTTTGAATGAATTCGCTCGTCATTGAACGAACACCGCTCCATGCGTTATGAGTTGTAAATTTAATTTAGGATTTTTGTTTGTAGAGAAATATAGACAGGCTTAGAGCGAAGGACAGGAGACATAAGCTTCCCAATTTAACAAACAAAAATTCGCCAGGCTGTGGAAAGAGAGAAAGGTTTAACTCTTTAACACTCGCGTTATTGCTAGACACGGTAAAACCTTTCTCTCTTTACACCATTGTGTACTGGCATAAATGTGTGTTGTCCCACTGTATTTGATATTGAAGCTCTGAGAAGCGTATAGTGGTTGAAGGTGTTTGTGAGCTTTTTTAAATTTTCAGTTTTTCTGCATAAATTTGACCTAAAATGTGATAAGACCTTCATCGAAGTCTCAGTAACTGCTCAACAGAACCCCATTAAACAGATAGCACACGAACACACATCTGCATTTTCTTCTACGTATTGAGCACAACGATCTAACATTCAATGTCCTTGTTTTAAAAACAAGTCTGGGGACCTTAACATTCAGAAACTGGTGTCACCCCCTTGAGCAGCAATAGCTCCGACAAAACGTTTCCTGTACCCGTTGATGAGAGCAGCCGTGGCTTGGAGGAATGTTGGGCCCCATCGCCCCTCGCAGAGAGGCTGCAACTCAGAGATGTTTGTGGGTTTTCTAGCACGAGCATCGAGATCGACGCGTGTCAATGGGCTTAAGGTCTCTGCGGAAATGTCGAACAGTCTGGAGGGTTCGCCACTGTCGGTGATTCCGTTCGCGTGCAGGTTGGTGGTTGGTGCGGTGCGTGGTGGCCAGGGCTTGGTGGTGGGGGTAGTGGTGATGGGAGGTTGATGTTGACTGTGCGGTGTGAACGACGGAGCAGTACAAGTTATCCGTGGGTCCTCCTCAAAGTCATTGATTACCGTTGAGTCTCACGGGTTTTACCAGCAGCCCGGATATAAAGAAACAACGAAACGCCTGCTGCGGTTTTTTTTATATTTTACACGAAAGCACACGCGGCATCATCCGTCTGAGATTCGTCCTGCACAGCGGCCCACGCATGCGGACTCTCTGAATAGCAAAGTCAATTCGCACAGAATTCCAAAGCAGCGGCTGAATAATGAGCTCTCACCGTCCCAGAGATCAGGGACCCTTGCCAAAGATGACACTGCGCTCATTGCGGCCGAGAAGCGAAAACAAGTGGCCGTCTGCCAACGTTCATGTGCGTTGACGTCGCCGATACCATCATCATCATCATCACGGCACACGGGGGACGCGCATTGTATGTCGGGTTGGCGCCGGTTGTCAGCGTGGCTGCCTCCCCCCACCTCCATTCCCACTCCACCCCTCCCACTTGTCTTTCCTGTAGCTCTTTGCAACCTCTGGGTGAAAGGCACTACTCTAGATACAACTCTATATCCATAATAAAAGTCTGTCGGCCGTCCGTTCAGGCGACGCTGTTCTAAGCAGCTATGATGCCAAAATAAGTGTACACGCTTCACAATATGCGTACAATTTCATTGTGTGCACGATCTCCCATTGCTTTCTTACACAAACTGTTTATGACACGGTTGTTCGTGCTTTTAATGTCATCTCATTGTCAGAAACCGCTTAGTCCTGTACAGGGTCGCAGTGAGCCGGAGTCTATCCCGGCAGACACAGGGCGCAAAGCAGGGATATACCCACGATGGGCCGCCAGTCCATCACCGGGGACTGCGGGCAATTTAGTCTGCGAGCCAATTAACCTATGCAGCGGCGTGTTTTTGGACTGTGGGAGGAAACCGGAGTGCCCGGCGAAAACCCACGCGGATACGGGGAGAGAACATGGAAACTCCACACAGAAAGGCACCCGAGCCGAGATTCGAACCTGGGCGATTCTTGCTGTGAGGCGACAGCGCTTCCCGCTGGGCCACCGTGCCACTTCCTATCTCTGACACTGGCTCCTATCTTTAACACTGGCTCCTATCTATGACACTGGCTCCTATCTTTAACACTGGATCCTATCTATGACACTGGCTCCTATCTTTAACACTGGCTCCTATCTCGACCACTGACTCCTATCTCTGCCACTGATGCTTATCGCTACCACTGGCTCATATCTCTAACACTCGCTCCAGTCTCTAACATTGGCTCCTGTCTCTAACACTGGCTCCCGTCTCTGACACTGGCTCCCGTCTCTAACACTAGATATATAAAAACTGTGCCCTGCGAAGTTCTTGCGTCACATCCCAGGTATTCCCCCGCCTTGCGCCCTCTGTCGGCCGAGATAGGTTCCGCCCCGCCCTCCGCGCGACCCTGTACAGGATTACGTGGGTATTGATAACGAATGAATGTATATTTGCAGCCACCTGGCCGATGCTGTCGCCCACTGGGTATTCAACCCGGCTGAAAGCACATGGTTGTCTGCAGGCGCGGGTTGTTCTCACGCAAAGCGACTGATCTCCACATTCATTGTAATGTGTTTAGATCGCGGCTCTGATCTGAGCGGCCGTTGCATTGTGCGAGCGCTGCCAGTGTGTATAATGGGAACAATGCCAGTATTTATTCATCATGTTGATTTGTAACGCTCTCTACACTTAAAATGGGGTTTTCACAAAATATTTCTGTAAAATGTACTGAATTATCCCAGCCGAGCTTCTAACGGGTAAATAGAGCATGTTTTATTTTCAAATTGTCTCAAAGAGTTTGGCTCACTGACGTGTGAGAGAGCAGGCGAGCCAATAGACAGACGTCACTACGGATAGAATACTCGCACACACACACACACGCAAACACGTGCGGGTGACGTCACGACCGCGCTTGTGCCAAGCGCTGTGCACGTTTACTCCAGGTGAAATGTCAAAGGCTCGCGACCGACAGGAGCAACAGACGCAGATTGCATGCACTGACTGACCCCAAACAAACGGCAGATTCACCACCTGCACTGCCTACAGTACCTGCTCACGGAGCTTTATCCGCCGGGTCCTCTGCTCGTTGTTGTGAGTGTCGCTCTTCCGTCCTATGCTGTTGTTGGAGGACAACTGCCTCCAACCGTCCAGTGGCGTCCTTCACGAACCTCCTCCACAGAGATCGATCTGGACCCAGCTGGTTCCAGCGTTCAGCTCTACATCCTCCCAACTCACATCGGTCGATCTCTTCTCCAGCCCTTGCCGGGCCCATTTAGCCCCTTCTTTCCGGCCAAACAGGAGCTGCTTGAGCATGCGGTGGCTGGACATGCGGGCTACATCAGCCAGCCACCGCAGCCTCGCCTGTAGGCGGAGCTCACTGATGGGAACGTGTCCAGATCTCACCAGGATCTGAAACAACATCGCGCGAGGCTCTGTGAACTTCTCACACTCTGATCCCTTCTGGATGGATCACGGCCAGGCCGACCTCAATAATCCTTCGCAAGGTTCTACGTTTCACAAGCATAGTCAAGGGAGGGCATCACTCTTGCTGAGATGAACAGCAGCTTTATGTGGAGCGATAGACTAGGCAGCTTCCACACAGTGTTACGCGACTTTTGAAAATACAGCGCCTCTCCACTGGTTGGGAGTGAGTTCTCTGCCGCCCAAACCGGAACTGCTAATGAGAATACAGCCCAGGTACGGATATTTCTCCACTCTCCTCCCAACTGTCCCATAACTTACGTGGTGGGAGTGTTGGATGGGACAGGCTCTCCAAGCAGGTGCTTCAGGCTTTTGGTGGGGCTGAAGGAAAGTCCACACCTAAATGTTGCAGTCTCCAGGTTCAAGAGCAGGACTCCAAGCTTCCCTTGGTCGAGTGAACACTCATCACCAGATTGTCAACTTACATACCAAGGCGGATCACTCGGGAGCCAACCCCCGGCCGCATGCGAGCAACGATCCGCCTCCCAGTGCACCAGTACCAGGTGGAGATGCCATCGAAACATTCGTGGAAAGCTTCTGACCGACCTTGTCGAGTAAGAAGTCATAGAGCGTAGGGCATCCCCACCGCACCGAACGCTAAAGAGAGAGTGGCTTAGACTCCCGGCCACACAGCTTTACCCGGGTCTGCCCACCATCACAATTATATTAATGATAAGATTTGCATTTCTAGAGCGGCCGGCGCGGTGGCCCCATTGGGTAGCGCTGTCGCCTCCTCACAGCAAGAAGGTCCCGGGTTCGAATCTCGGCTCGGGTGCTGCTTTCTGTGTGGAATTTGCGAGTTCTCTCCACGTGTCCGCGTGGGTTTTCGCCGGGCACTCCGGTTTCCTCCCACAGTCCAAAAAACATACTGCCGCAAAGGCTCCAGTGCCTTTCTGTGTGGAGTTTGCATGCTCTCCCCGTGTCCGCGTGGGTTTTCGCCGGGTACTCCGGTTTCCTCCCACAGTCCAAAAGCATGTTCCTGGATAGGTTGATTGGCTCGCAGACTAAAATTGTCCCGCAATGCCCGGCGATGGACCGGCGTCCCGTCGTCGGGTGTATTCCTGCCTTACGCCCTATGTTTCCGGGATAGGCTCCGGCTTCACCGTGACCCTATATAGGATTAAGCGGTTTCAGATAATGAGATGAGATGAGAGGTTAATTAGCTTACAGACTAAATTGCCCGGAGTGCCCGGTGATGGACTGGCGTCCCATCGTGGATATATCCCTGCCTTGCGCCCCGTGTCTGCCGGGATAGGCTCCGGCTCACCGCCACCCTGTACAGGACTAAGCGGTTTCTGACAATGAGATGAGATGAGATTTCTAGAGCGATTTTCATCCGAGGGTAACAAAGCGCTGTTCAGAGCTGTGGAGAGAACGGCTTGTTAACAATAGCACTAACATCAGAGCAGATCAATGAAAGTAAAATAAGAGACATTTAAATAAAACAGATAAAGTAATTGTTAAACAAATAAAGCAATGAGGACGTGTTCGTGAGCAGGCACAGGTCAACAGCGAGCCATCATCCAATCACACAGCAGTGAGCAGCATCAACAGTTCCAGCGAGAGGACTTCAAGACCTTACAGAGCAAGTGAGTCTTGAGACGGGATTTGGCGAAGCCCAGCAACTCGGCCGAGCGAACTTCCAGTGGAAGGGACTTCCAGACTCTTGAACGATTGTGAGCACTGAGTCGGGCACCACAAATGCACGACATTGATGATCGTCGCACTGAGACGAGGCTGAGATCGCAATGGTGGCCGAGAGGTAGCGACTGCGCTGCCGATCAGTGATGGGAGAAACCGTGGATCCTGCGAGAGAACTCGCAAACTCCACACACGCACAGGCTGCACCCGAGCCGGTGGTCGAACCCGGCTCCTTGTTGTCGTGAGCCGACAGCGCCACTGTAAGGCTTTGAAATCCTTTGGCTGGGACTGTTGATGCCGCTCACTGTTGTTGTGCTGGAACATTGGCTCGCTGCTGATACGCGCTTGCTCTGGAACACTTATTCCCTTCTTCTTTGTTCCACAATCATTTTTACCTCTTATTTCATGGCCTCTAAATAATAGCCATTGGTTGACTTTCGATTGAACTGCTCTGATGTTGATGTTGTTGTTGCTGACATGCCGTTCTCTGCACAGCTCAGATTGGTACCAAACAACATTTTAATTGCTGTCGATTTGCTGTCCACACGTTGTTTTTTCATCACGTGCTGTTCTCTCGACAGCTCTGTGCGTCGCTCTGTTACCCTCGAGTGACAAAGCGCTCTGGAAGTGCAGCAGCGTTGCAAGTGGCCGTGATTGAGCCGCGACGACGGATCGATGGCGGTCCCCATTCATCCCGCACAATGTGATCAGGCTGTGCGGCAGGAGGCATCGCTCGGTACAGCAGGGCTCAACCAGCCACCGCCTGGTCGCAGATCCCACTCGTTGCAAATAATAATAATAATGATTGCCCTATATATAACGGGGCAATAGTTTATGTGTGTGTATGTGTGTGTATGTGCTCACTCATGTTACCGGCTTCCAGTCCTTCATCTGGCAAAAGTACCCATAGCTTCAAGAGCTCGACCTGAGCTACTAAGCATTGATATCTGCATTGTCCTGAGCTGACAGCCCTTTGGCAACATCTGGCAAACACTGACAATCAGGCTCTAAAGATTAGCCATGTCTCTTGTGGGCCAACTAGTTTGAAGGACAATGCATTTGTTGACGATTGCTTCGAAAAGCAGCCTGCGGATGCCTCCAACGTGTGAGGAGGCGAAACGTCGCGAGGTGGAGAGAGGAAGCGAACGACGCGGCTGTCCCGTGAGCGAGCAGCTTCTCGAAACAATCATCATGCATCGAGCCGTGAAAACCCACATCATTTCAATGCATTTGCTATCAGCTTTCTGTTTGCTTATTTCGCCACAAGTGTGTGGAGCTTTTGCAAACGAGACACTTTGCAAAAGGTGTCCCTTTTGGTGTCTTGAGATCTTAACATCTGTATAATTGCTAGAAATTGTGTAAACCTCTTCTATTCTTCACAAATGTACAATGGCAAGAGTACCTATAGCTGGAGAGAATTTGGTTCGAATTCCTCATAAGCGTCAATTGAGTCTGCACACCACCGAGATTTATGAGTCTTAGTTCACCTTCGCTTGTCACTTTGTGATGATTATTACTCTTCGCGATGTTCGTAAAGCCAGCAGCAATATTCCAACAAGGACAATATCTCCAAGTGACAGCTGTCACGGCCAAAAAAAAAACTTTATTGCTGCTGATTTTCCGTTCTCTGTCATTGTTGTTGACGTACCGTTCTCTCCGCAGCTCCGTGCAGCGCTTTGTGACCCTCGGGTGAAAAGCGCTCTATAAATGCAACAATTTTTATTATCTCATCTCATCTCATTATCTGAAACCGCTTAATCATATATAGGGTCACGGTGAGCCGGAGCCTATCCCGGAAACACAGGGCGTAAGGCAGGAATACACCCGACGACGGGACGCCAGTCCATCGGCGGGCATTGCGGGACAATTTTAGTCTGCGAGCCAATCAACCTATCCAGGAGCATGCTTTTGGACTGTGGGAGGAAACCGGAGTACCCGGAGAAAACCCACGCGGACACGGGGAGAGCATGCAAACTCCACACAGAAAGGCACTCGAGCCGAGAGATTCGAACCCGGGACCTTCTTGCTGTGAGGCGTCAGCGCTAACCACTGGGCCACCGTGCCGCCCTCATTTTTATTATTATTATTATGCGGTTACGTCCTCAGGAAGAGTGACGTCAGGAGCGCTTCATCACTCCGCTGTCCCCACAGCGTTAAATCGCAGGCGGCCACGTGCATCGCTCGCTCGCTGTGCTTCTGATCATCGAGGAGTGCCGACTTCATCCGATGTTCCAGCTCCGAATCAGAGCAACACGAATTTACTCGAGCGCCTGCGTCTGTCCTCAACGCGCACATTCACTCAGCGTCGAAGAGAGAGAGAGAGGCGGCTCAGAGGCGCAAACAGGTGAGGAGAGGGAAGGCAGCCACTACTATCTACATGTTACGATCGCATCGGCCAATTCATCGATACCGCTCTGGGAAAACTGGTCGAGCGACAGCTGATGGTATTAGCGGGGGGAGGGTGGTGGAGGGGGACAGGGGGGGTGTAAGGGGGATAGGGGGAAGAAGGGGGGAAGGGGGGTGGAGGGTAGGAGAGGGTGGTGGGGATAACCCCCCTTTCTGCACGGAGATGTCACCTTAACCTCGGAACCGCCGCTTAATTAATCACCGTTCCAACCGGGTGCTTGCAAAGCGCTCACAGGAATCGAGTCCTTAGATAACGCGGCGCCTGTTTGTAAGTCGGTCAGCGCGTATTTGAGCTGTAACTCTTTAAACAGCTCTCCTGCGGGGAGGGGTAAGCAAGTTACAACATCTTAGGGCATCGGGAGTAATTTAGTCAGAAGGAAAATTAACCCGGACGGGCTTGTGGGAGGAAAATCGATTAAAAAACATACGCGGACACGGGTAGAGATGCAACTGCATGCAGACGAGCGGCACCCGAGCTGGGAATCGAACTCGGGCCCTTATTGTTGTGAGACAGACCACGGTGGCAGAGTGGGGAATGGCGGCTAATAAATGGTTTTGTCAGGGAAAAAAAGAGCCTCGTCGCCCACACATCATTAGTAAGGGCGTTGTGCCCCGACGCATTCTGCGCGCCAGGTGAAAGCGATTCATGTTCGGGGTTGATCCCATCACTCACGCGTACAATGTAACATATTGCCCACATCACGGCTCGCTTAATTCACCCGTGCGCCGATACGGGAGAGGGAGAGTCCGCGGTGCAAAGTCTCTAAACCATATCACCAAGCGGCAATCCGCAGCGCCGTGTCGAGCCTCCGACAGCACCCACACAGAGGGTTTGCCGTTCGCTTCGTAGCTGGCGACGCCTCCCCCCCCCTCTCTCTCTCCGTGCAGGTCTCCCACCGAGCTGCTCAGCGGAGCGCCCCAGCCAGGCACAGGTAAAGCAAAAGCACAGAGCGCCCAAGTGACTCAGGGGCATCCAGATAGATTGAGAAAAAAAATAAAACATCCTGGGCGTATGTGCTGATGTTGGTTTTCCTTCCACGTTCATGATGAACTTCAAGATTCGGGGAAAATGATTTTATGGCGGCTGTCCCTCGCTTTTGGAACACATTTGCCACGAGATTGAAGCTGGAGTCACTACCATCATTGAGCCACTTTCGATCCTAATTACCCAGAAGAGTTATGCTCAGCTGCGATTGCCGAAATTGAAGGGTTGCATCGGCTACTTACTTTTGTTCAAGCGAAAAAATATCATTCCCATGCCACGACTGCGCTTTGTCGATTATTATTGTTCTGTTTGTTCTCTGCAATCTTGAGCGCTACAGTTCACCGCACGCTTATGGCTGGGGTTTCATCCTTGTGCGAGTTGGTTTCGTGAGTTTTTGTTTAAATTGTGCAAACTTAAGTGTTGCTCTTTCATAAATACGCTTAGCGTTTCGAGCGCGCGCACATTTTTGCTGTGAGTTTGTTTACACTTTAGTTTTATACGTTCTTACGTTGGTCAGATGGGGCGTTTGTTGAATCCCACAACCAGAGCTTGCAAGCTCGCTGAGGACTTTCTGCTGAAATAATAAGCACCTGTCTCTGATCTCTCATCAGCATGAGAGGTGACACGTGACGAAGGAGATGGAACACCAGACACGGCTATCCCTTAAGAGCGGCAATGGAAAACAAGTTTCAAACTACGCGTGTATTACACATCAGGTTAGTCACGTTTATGTAGGTTTGTTCATTTCACACGAAGGCTTTCGTGACCAATATTTTAAACATTATAAAACTTTTTTGGGGTTTTGTCACGAAAAGTGTGTGGCAAACGCGCCTCCACCCGACAGAGCCGATGAGTGAGGTTGTACTGATGCAGGTTTGCATCGATGGATCCACGATTGCTCTCCGAAGCTCTTCTTCCCGTACAGCCGTGTCGAGCGCTCCTCCTCCTCCTTCTCTCTCAATCGCGACGCAATGTCCGGCTAATATTGACGCTGCATTACCGCCCGGCGTCCTCCCTCCACGGCTGCCTCGCTGCGGTTGCTCCCGCCTCTTGAGTCCGTTCTCCTCCCCCTTGGAGATCCGAGGGAAATGAAGTGCCCGGAGGCCTCGCGGAGTAAGTGGCTGATAATGATTGATGTCCTCTCGCGACCGAGGAGAGACGTTGAGAGGCGGGGGCCCCAGACATGCGCATGCGGTTCACGCGTACACGTGCCCGTATACGCGGCTTGCCGAGGCGAGCGATCGGTTGATTATTATAATTATAATATATAATGCAAGCTCCACTTCTGGTCATGGTCGAGACAAGTATAGGGAGGCGCGTACAACTGCAGAGGTGGAAGGAGAGGGGGGGGAAGGCAGATCTGCAGAGAGCCGCCGCCAACACTGCGTGCGATGCATTGTGATGTTATTCAACAATTGATTAGTAAAGTTTTTTTGGTAGGAAGCCTGAGAAGCCCGAGGAAACCCACGCGGAACCGGGGGAGAACACAGAAAGTATGGGCATTCGTGGAGCTGAGCTGAGTGTGGGTCCTCGTCAGCTGTGCTGTGTGGGACGGGGGGGAGGGGCGTGAAGGTTGAGATTGAGGTCATTTGCCAGAGATGTAATGGGAGTTCCAGATTGCAGGACCTAAAATAGACGTCGCTCTGCATGGGGAGTGTTTCAGGGCACAGAGAAGCTGTCGTGAGGAGGTGTGGAGCGTGCGGGAGCGTACAGAGGAACGTCCCATAGCGCGCTCGTCATGTTTTCAAGGTGCTGTGGAGTTTTAGAAGCCACGTGCTGTCCTGTACACGTGTCACCATGTGATGCACGCTCGGATGGGTGAAGCACTCTGAGCGTTGGGTCCGCCAGGTTCCTGCTGCACCAGAGCTACTCCACGTGGGTTGTGACGGACAGATTATGGCCACAGACATCCACTGGCAACCCAGACTAAGGACTGCTACGTGGTTTAATTTAACGCTAGCCGGGAGTTAAGGGACTCGACAACTGCCTCCTCCGAGACAAAGACAAAGATCCCCCGTGTAGCCTCAACAAACTGTAGGATCAAGTGCCGCTAGCGAGCGCCTATGGGGGTCGACGAGCCAGGCCGCCTTTGTCTCCCTCGTGGCAGTGTTGTATGCGGTGAACAATTTAGCGGAGGCAAGGGACCGCTTCAGAAATCTGTCGCTCGTGTTGGCCGTGAGCGGCAATCGATTTCGGGTCCCCGGGTTTGTAGCCCAGCTCGCTCCACACAGGAACACCCCCCCCTTATCACGTGAGTGGGTTAGCGTTGTGACGTCACACTGACGTCATCCAGGCGCGTTTCTTCATCTCCTGGCGCCCGGCGCCTCGTCTCTCGCAGCGGAGACGAGGCGCACTCAGCTGGCCGACTGATCCACCAATCACAGAGCCAGTGGAACAACGCCGCCTCCCTCGCCTTGCTGTGTCGCAGGGATCCCACATCCAGAGCTTGCAAACTCATTGGGTACTATGGGTACTTTTTTTGCCAGTATACATTTATAAGTAGAACAGGTTTTACCGTTTCTGGAAATTATGCATAATTGCCAGAAACGGTATTATGCCTAATTGTCAGAAACGGTATTATGCCTAATTGCCAGAAACGGTAAAACCTGTTCTACTTATATATGTAAACTGGCAACAGCTTCACCTCAGAAATAAAGCATTGATACTGCATTGTCCTGAGCTGACTGCCTTTTGGCAACGGCTGACACCGGCAATCAGGCTCAAAAGGAAGCCACTGTCTGGTGGAGGCCGGTCAGTTTGAAGGACAATGCAGAGATTATCAAAGCTTCCTGTTTACATTACTTTGCCACTAGTATGTGTGGCTTTTGCAAACTAGACACATTGTAAAATGTGTCTATTTTGGTGTTTGGGATCTTAACACCTGCATATTTGCCAGAAACGGTTAAACCTGTTCTACTTATATATCATTGGGTACTTTCCGCTGTAAAAATAAACATCTACCTAGTGTTAGAGACAGGAGATAGTGTTAGAAACAGGAGCCAGTGATCGAGATAGGAGCCAGCGATAGAGATAGGAACCAGTGTTAGAGATAGGAACCAGTATTAGAGATACGAGCCAGGGTTATATATAGGAGCCAGTGTTCGAGGTAGGAACCAGTGTTAGAGATAGGAACCACTGTTCGAGATAAGAGCTTGTGTTGTGTCAATGAAATCCCAAATCTAAGCCATGCAAGCACACTGGGTATTTTCTGCTGTAATAACAAAGTCTATCTGTGCAATGTTAGAGTAAGAGCCAGTGTTAGACATATGAGTCAGTGTTCGATACAGGAACCAGTGTTGTATCGTATGAATCCCGCATCTAGAGCTTGCAAGCTCACTGGGTACTTTCTGCTCCGATCTAATGTTCGAGATAGGAGCCAGTGTTAGAGATAGGAGCCAGTGTTAGAGATAGGGACCAGTGCTATGGTCTTAAACCAGTGTTGTATCGCATGAATCCCGCATTTAGACCTTGCAATCTGGCTGGGTTATTTCTGTTGGAATAATCAACAGCTATCTATGGTCATTCATGTACATTTTTCTTGAATCTCCTCGTGCCAGTGAACGGTTTTGCCCCCCAGACTCAGAGAGCGCGCGTTCACATTGGTGCAGAGACGATGGCATCGCTTTAAACGCGGAGGGAAACACGTCAGCTCTGCTGACTGAGAGGCGGCTGCGCCTGCTTTGGCGTCAAGCGCCCGACAGCGCTCATTAACATCGCGTGGCCGCGGCGCGGGCAGAAGCGCTGGCGAATCGACTCGTGCGGAGCACGGAGAGGGGAGGAATGCGTGTAATTAAAACAGAGTGTCTCCCACGGAAATGGAGCCTTTGGGAACTCGTCGGGAGCAAAGCGATGAATCGGTTTTACATTCTGCTTTGTAAGTGTATACGTTGGGCTGCGCAGTGGCGCGGCGAGTAGCGCTGCTGCCGCACAGCAAGAAGCGCCCGGGTTCGATTCCCAGCTCGAACGCATCTCCGTGTGGTGTTTGCGAGTTCTCTCTCTCCTTGTGTCCGCGTGGGTTTTCGCCGGGTACTCCGGTTTCCTCCAACCGCTCAAAGACACGCACATGCGTAGGTTAATTGGCCTGCTTAGTTAATGTCCCTAAAAAGTGCCCTGCGATGCACTGGCGTCACGTCCTTGGTATAGCCCCGCCTTGCGACCTCTGTCTGCGGGGCTAGGATCCGACCGCCGCGATCCGGTACAGGATTATGCGGGTGCCGATGCTGAACGGAACTGATCGTATGAGTCGTTCGACACGCTGAGCGTTCTTGTGGTTAGCCGCCTCTAATTTCGTCAAGAAAATTACGACGAACGCTGCTTAAGATGTCAGCTGTAACTTCAGAACAAGCCTCCTGCTATCGTTCAATTTATATCGGACACCATAAATATTGTCCTGCCTAGGATTACTACCCTGCTGACTAAACCGCCCCTGGTGGCCGCGATGTTTTAAAACTTGCTCACCCCTACCGGTGGGACGAGTGTTAAAAATAAAAAATCTACATCGTTTGCCGGTTCATCCCCGATTGCATTAAAAGTGACTGATAGAGTAGGTAGGGGGGTCGTAGCGTCCGTGTGTCTCTGCGCTGACCGGGTGCTCCAATAATGAACCTGATTTATAACCTGCGGCGCGAATTCCTTCAATGTCGACGCAATTCGCTTGAAGAGACAACGACTCAGAGGCGTAGCGAGGAAATCCGTGAGAGGTGCGGGAAGGGTAGCCACGTGGTCAGCCGGCGCCAACACTCGCAAGACACTACCTTCTATATATGACGATGTTATCGGACAATTAACGAATTCGGGTTTTTTTTTATTTTGCGGGAGAAAACGGAAGAAACCCACGCAGAACAGGGGGAGAACACACGAGCTCCGCACAGAAACGTTCCTCGGAGAGGACTTTGTTTCCGTGAGATACGGATGATACCACTGCGCCACTGATTTGCCAAACAACTGTCCCGGGGATGCCACCCTGGCAGTTGACAAGGGCCTGCTCGATTCGCTGCTATTTATATCTGTGTGAAGGCGAGTGCAGAGTGCGCACGCGTGAGACGCCCTTTTGAACGGCTTGAGCGTGGAAACGCCTCTGCTGCTCGTACCCACATTCAGGCTCAGTCACTTTGTCAACAGTGACATTTGCTTCCATAAATGTTGGTGCGATCTGACTTCAGGAACGAGCAGCGGCGCGTGTCTTCACCCAGTCACATTTAAGGTCCCCCAAAACGTCCCCACAACCTTTTTTCAGACATTGCCTTCTAGCGATAAGCTGCGGATTTTTTCGTGGGCTAATTAAAAAAAAAGCCTTCATTTCTTTTTTAAACAAAAAACAATCCTTGCACCCCGTCATTTTTGGACGGACACATACACGAGGAGAGAGAGAGAGAGATATATTTAGAAGTGATCCGTTGACAGAGACTCCAGATGAGATGCCTCCCCAGCGCAGCAATGACCCAGGACCTCGCAAATTGGCTTCGAACTAAAGTGGAAATAATTGCTCCGATAAATAAAAGCTTGAAGTTTCCATCAGGGTTTAGAGACAGAGAGAGAGAGAGAGGAAATCCAGTGAAATCCCCACTCGAAATAAGCCCCTCCACCTCTCTGCGAGCATCACAATGTAATAATAAATATACATCGAAACGATTTTTTGGTTTAAAGCCGTACTGCTTCAGACAACTTGTCTTTGTCAAACAACTGGCAGATAAGAAACACGATTAACTTTTTAATTGTGGACCAAAATCTATCAAGCCTCTGATCATAATTTATTCAAAAGACCACCCCCCCTCTCTTCTACCACCACTCTCTCCCCACCAACCTCGTTTGTCTCTAAAGGAAAGGTCACATATCCTCTTTACAGCACCCCTGTGACATTTCGCTAAAAACGCCCGTTGATTAGAACATGCTTATTCATGAGCGGGAACCCGTATACAGGAGGAGATGGGTGGTGGGATCGCAGGGCACAACCCCCGACCGGCTAGCAGTGGATAGGACTCTGAATGCAAAGCGTTGCTTTCCAGGGAACGCGCCGATTAATGTGCATTCATCAATATTCTAATGACGCTGACAATTTTTACGATCGGATCGGAGCATCTCACCCACGAGGTCTCGAAGGCGCTGTGCAAGACTGCAGAGAGGTGGGGGGAAGGCAGGCGTGCGGGCAGCCTGCGCCAACTTGCCAGGCACCACGTCTCGATGTACAAAGTGAAAGATTGCAAACTGCATTAAATATATATGTCAGGCGTTTGTGGCCCACTCTGCGTTTTGATGGCTTTGGGCCAATTAATGAATGTATTGAGTCTTGGGAGGAAAACGGCGACTCCGGAGAAATCCCACGCAGAACAGGAAGAGAACATACAAACGATACAGAGATAAGGCACCAGAGGCAGGAACCGAACCGCATCGGGCCGGACCTTCTCTCTGTTAGTCGCGGGTGTTAAGAGTACACTGTCGTGGAATCGTCTGCCTTGGATTGCCAACTGTCCCGGATTATCCGGAATTCCACTAGATCGGCTAGTGTAGCGGCAGTTTTTATTTGAACTAGAAGGAAGGAGTGACCTATGTCGTTCTTTGTAACAGCGGGGAGGGATAAGCAAGTTACAACATCTCAGGGCACTGGGTGCAATTAGGTCAATAGGACGATTATCTCGGGCGGCTCGGTGGCCCAGTGGGTAGCGCTGTCGCCTCCTCACAGCAAGAAGGTCCCGGGTTCGAATCTCCGCTCGGGTGCCTTTCTGTGTCGAGTTTGCATGTTTTCTCCCCGTGTCCGCGTGGGTTTTCGCCAGGCACTCCGGTTTCCTCCCACAGTCCAAAAAACATGCTGCTGCATAGGTTAATTGGCTCACAGACTAAATTTCCCACAGCGTCCGGTGATGGACTGGCGTCCGATTGTGGGTATATCCCTGCCTTGCGCCCTGTGTCTGCCGGGATAGGCTTCGGCTCACCGCGACGCTGTTCAGGAAAAATCGGTGTCTGACAATGAGACGAGACCAATTAACCCGGGCAGCGGCGTGTCCTTGGATTATGCGAGGATATTGGGGACAAACGCACGCGGACACGGGGAGGAAACACGGAACCTCCACACAGACGGGACGCGTTGGAGCCGCGAGTGGAACCCCGGTGTTTCTCGCCGTGAGGCTGAATCGCGTTCCCCAGAGTGCGCGCCGCGCGCCGCAGGGGCTGCCGCAGTACGAGAATACATCTGGTTGCACGCGGCCTTTAACACTTGACAGGTTAATGTCGTATAGCAAATCACAGGCGCACATTAACAGGACATACCGGGGTTTAACGGCATGGCGTTTTAATCCAGAGTAGCGGAACAAAAAAATATTCATTATTCAGGCAAATGAGATGTTGGTTTAAATATATATTTTACATTATTTAAGTTGATCAAATTGCAGAATCCCGGCTGATGAAGGCGTCCACGTTTCTCCAATCGCAGGGGTTGGCGTTTGACCATACTTCCCCACTCCGGTCAGTGCATGTTGATAGCTGGAAGGCGAATGATTGGGTTTTACATCACGCGCCGCTAATGTTGGGCAATTATAATGTTGATAACAGTTGTTAATCCTTGCGTGAACTCAGTGGTGCTTAAAACGCATTTTCATGGAGGTCCTGCCGAGAATCTGCTGAGAGGGGGGCGATGGTTTGGATTTGTGCGATGCTAAATAAATGGTCGTTGGTGTATTTTGTCAGCAATCGGATCGCTAACCTGCACCGGGTTTATTAATCCGTTCAATCTCGGTACCTGCGTCTTCCCGCAGAAGGTCGTGGTGAAGCTGGAGTTTATCCCGGCAGACGCAGGTTCAATGCAGGGCGACAGCCAGCATGGGACACCGGTTCATCGCAGTGCACCCGGGGCAATTCAGTCAACAGTCCAATTAACTTAGCCGCAGAAGCGTGTCTTTGGACGGTGGGAGGAAACCGGAGTACCCGGTGAAAAAACACGCAGACACGGGGAGAGAACACGCAAAGTCCGCACAGAACGGCGGCAGCCGAGAGGAAATTGAACTCAGGACAGGGCTATAGCCATAATGGGACGACAGTCCATCGCAGGGCACTGAACGCAATTAAGTCTGACGGATTAACCTCATCAGCGTGTCTTGGGACCGTGAGAGGCAACGGGAGTACGCGGTGGAAGTCCTCGCAGACACGGGGGAGAATGCACAGGAGCTGCGAGGGCGTCACTCTAAAGGGTACGCGGGTGCGTTCAAATGATTCGTTTACATTGCGACCCCGGGGAATCGTTAGGAGATAAATGATGAGACGCTTATTATTACAGCAGACTGCAGCGGCACACGAGGACCTGGATCTGAGTGGACTTGTTGGAGACGGAGGGTAGAGGAGCGACGCTCACAACAACGAGAGGGGCGCCTGGCGGCTAAAACACAGCAACTTGGCAGGGTCGGGAGCACAGGTGGTGCATCTGCCAGTCTTTTCAGTCAGGAAATC
This sequence comes from Mordacia mordax, assembly GCA_036362905.1. Taxonomy (NCBI): domain Eukaryota; kingdom Metazoa; phylum Chordata; class Hyperoartia; order Petromyzontiformes; family Petromyzontidae; genus Mordacia; species Mordacia mordax. The sequence continues at coordinate 720,172 of JAZEWT010000005.1, forward strand.
CATAACACCTGGGTCTGTCCTGTGACCTTACCCGCGGCGAACCTTCGACACTTCACGTGGCCTCAAGGTGCACGTGGCCTGGCAAAGGTGCCGTGGTGACGTCACCGCCACTTAGTGGTGAATTGTAGTTCTTGTTGTTACTAGGGTCTCCGTTGGTGAATCAGTGTGGAGTCTCGCACGCCTGCTGAGTCTTTCTTGGTGAAAAGGTCTGAAATCCAGCGATCCTGCTCGGCTCTCCACGAGCGAAGAGGTCCGCAGTCCAGAACTCCTGCCAGGGGGTCCCTTGGTGTGCGAGAACGCCTCTGTCACAGTAGCTCCATAGCGCTTTGCGGTTCTCTCTTGATTCACTCAGCACTCGTCCTGAGTTGTGACATTCTCACCAAGCCGATGTCCTAATCCCGTAAAGCCCAGGATCCCGCTCGGAATATAATTCCATCTGTAAGTTGCTTTCATTTTGTATACCAATGCGTAAGACACTATGTATGTAAATGTTCCGGATGCAATGCTTATGACGCTTATAAATGCATTAGGCTTCATTCTGTCCTTTAGCAACAGAGGACGGATATGTGCTGCCTACGAGATTGCGAGAGTTTCCATTTATCTCTTTGAGTCTCTATGCATCTCTATGGGTCTCTATCTATCTCTATTGGGTCTCTATCTCTATGAGTCTTAATGCATCTCAATGCGTCTCAATGATATTGTTTGCACTTCCAGAGCGCTTTTCATCCGAGGGTAACAAAGTGCTGCACAGAGCTGTGGAGAGAAGGGCACGTCAACAACAGCATCTATGGGTAGCATGTGTTTGGTCTGCAGGAGGAGACAGGAGTACCCAGTTAAAACCCACGTGCACACAGGGAAACGTGTAGTGAATTGCACAGAGAGAGGCACCCTAGCCTTGATTCGAACACAGCTCCTTTTAAGTGCGAAGTGGCAGTGTTATTCAGTGTGTTACTCCGTGTGTTACTCCTCAGTGTGTTACTCCTCAGTGTGTTACTCCTCCGTGTGTTACTCAGTGTGTTACTCAGTGTGTTACTCCGTGTGTTACTCTGTGTGATATTCAGTGTGTTACTCCTCAGTGTGTTACTTAGTGTGTTACTCCGTGTGGTACTCCGTGTGTTACTCCTCAGTGTGTTACTCCGTGTGTTACTCAGTGTGTTGCCTGGCAATTATGCAGGTGTTAAGATCTTAACACCTGCATAATCGCCAGATGCGGTAAAACCTGTTGTAATCTTATATTTGTATACTGGCAAAAAAGGTACCCATAGCGTTAACTGTTACGGTGTTGCACGGACGTTGTATAACGAGTACCGTGAGCAGGTTGAAGCTCCCAGGGTAGAGAGACCCCACCTGTCACATCGGGGAGTGGAGATCGTGAGGTTGTCATTGCGGTGGCAGCTGAATGCAGAGGAATCAGCAGATGAACGCCCAACGCCATATACAGCACAACCCTGCCCGTCGTTAGCTCCCACTCAGTCCCGGTGCGGTGAGTGAAGCGCCGTGCAGCACGGCACATGGCTCGCCTGCAGCTCGGCCGTTCTGCGCCGATGCACAGGAGGCACACGGCTCGGCCACGAATCGTCCGCGCCGCTTCCCTTGAAGCCTTGGGTCGCTCGGTCGCTGCCCAGACGCGAGCAGGTGTTTGCGCCTCCTCCTCCTCCACTGGCGGAGCCACTCGATCTCTGCGTTCTTCTTGACGCACACGTGGACTGCGGCAGTCCCATCAGCGTCTCGCGTTAACTCAGGCCCTGGGAGACTCGCATGGCGATTGCTGAATAGAACTTGGAGATTCCATGGCTCTGTTACGTTTGTTCTCAGATCTATGGTAATTGCACAGACCAGTGCGTACGAGATCTGGCGTACGTACAGACCAGTGCGTACGCACAGACCAGTGCATACGAGATCTGGCGTACGCACAGACCAGTGCGTACGGGATCTGGCGTACGTACAGACCAGTGAGTACGCACAGACCAGTGCGTACGGGATCTGGCGTACGTACAGACCAGTGCGTACGTACAGACCAGTGCGTACGCACAGACCAGTGCGTACGGGATCTGGCGTACGTACAGACCAGTGCGTACGCACAGACCAGTGCGTATGCACAGACCAGTGCGTACGGGATCTGGCATACGTACAGACCAGTGCGTACGCACAGACCAGTGCGTACGGGATCTGGCGTACGTACAGACCAGTGCGTACGCACAGACCAGTGCGTACGCCAGATCTCGTACGCATTGGTCTGTGCGTACGCACAGACCAATGCGTACCACGTGGCCATGCGGTGATTGATGTGGTCTCCAGTCATGCGCCATTTCACAGTCGTGAGTTCGCACAATGTTCCGATTTACCTGAGCGAGTCATCAGTGGTCTGTCCCACCACCTCGTCAACCAGCCACGCGCGTAGTCATCAGCGTTTGTTGCAGGTGGCTCTTGACCTTAACCACTCAATCATCAATTATAGCTAATATAGCACCTGTCACGCTCACATTATATGAGATACAGCAATCGAACAGCCAAATGCGAATGCTGCCGTATAACCCCCAAGATAAAAAGAGTCAAGTGACTACACATATATGCACTATAAATACATCATTAGGGCCACGTTTGTGACGGAGAATATGCATCTTTATAATCTCTATCTATCCCCAGGGGTCTTTATGTATCTCTATGGGTCTCTATGTATCTCTTAAGGTTTCCATGCATTTCGATGGCTCCCAGGCTACCGTGGGCTCCGTCTCTCAATGAACACGAGGTGAGGCATGGTGGTGGTGGTGGCTTAAGCATCCACTGAAGACGAACATCAGTGAAGGGATGTAGCCGAGGCCATTGAGTCAGACGCTTTCTGCGATGTCCTGTCACGAATGCTGGCTAAGGTTGCCCCAAGGGATAGAGTCACCCCGCTAGGTGACTTTAATGACCGAGCCGGGTGATTGTCACCTGCAAGGGTGGCTGTAACAATGTTTGACTTCATAACGGAGTTATAGCCGATCTGGAACGCACGGGGAAGAGAGATCTATGATTCATATCGCGCCCACACTGGAGATGTCGTGGGTTGTGTGATTGTTTGACTCCGTTAACATCGTGGTGTAACGTTGCGGTGACACTGCTGGGCCTGTGAAACCTCAGATAATGGAAGAAGCAGCCACCCCCTGTGAGTGGCTGATGCAGGTTCCATCTAAAGAGGAAGTGCTTAAGGCGATCCAGAGCCTGAGACCAGGAAAATCTCTGGGCTGAGACGATCTTCCAAGCGAAGTTCTCAATGAAGGTGATGCTTTTCTGCAGATTGCCCTGTATGACAACATTAATACCGTCTGGAGCACAGGAAGGGTCCCACAGGAATGGAAGGATGCCATGACTGCAGTGGCATCTCGCTGCTCAGTGTACCGCGAAAGGTTCTGGAAAGGATCATTCAACATCGCCTTGTCAGGCACGCTGAGGAAAAGCTTGCGGAATCCCAAAGTGGTTTCAGGTCAGGACGGTCTCGCAGAGCCGCCATATTCTCTGTCCGAATGCTACAGCAGAGGTGTAGGGAATAAATAATATAAATGAATATGAATATTCATTCCAACAACTTGAATCTGCTTTATGGACCTTGTCATGGCCTACAATATCATCAGTAGGCCGGGGCTGTAGGTTTTTCTTCTTACTTTCAGGATCCCTAACAATTTGCTCACCATCATTAAGGACCTTCATGAGGGTGCTGGGCAAGCCCGGGTAAAGCTATGTGATCGGGAGTCAGAGCCATTCCCTGTTCATCTTGGGGTGCGACAGGGATGCACTCTGGCTGCTACATTATTCATCATCCTTTTAAACCACGTAGTTCGAGAGGCTTTCCATCGATGTTCCAGTGGACTTTCCGCCTGGTAAATGTACAATAGGAGGCTTTTCTATGCCTGCGTGCAGTGAAGGAATGGTTCCCTATTGGCCAACCGTGTTATCTGTGCCGACGATTTGGTGATCGCTGCTCATTCTGAGTCGGAGTTGGGGGCTCCGCGGTAAGCCAGCCGCACCACAATGCTCTCAACTCAGCGGCACTCAGAGGCACGCTGCACGCCTTTTCGCTGCTTGAGACCGGCCCGCTCCACTGCTGGCCAGCCGTCTTGTGGAGACAACTGTTGCAGCCCTTACTCTCGCTGCCGAAATTATCTGTGCGTGTCGCGGCTGCGGTGCTGCTGTTGACGTTTTGCCGTCACAGCACCGCACATCCTAGAGAAGGTCGTGCCACTGCTAGCTTGCACAGGCTCGCTTGAGCTGTTGCTCGAGCGGCTGGTGGTCACCCGTCGTGCACGAAATGCCTTGAACGAGCGGTTGGATTTTTTTACTCCTCCAACCACTCCGTTGCTGGACCACACTTGTCGACGCACACGAGTGCCAGGTACTCTGCTCTCATGCGCCTCGTGTCCACGGCGCCACGTGCATTGTTCAATCCAATCTGTTCCTGCGGGTCCTTGTCCACTCGCCTCCCCCACCTCCTCATCCCTCTATGGCTGTGTCCTTCTCTCCCCGCAGCGCATCTATGCATGTCTCTTCTATGCTACCCGGCCACCACCCTGGCCCTAACCGGTAATTTACATTCAGTTCTGTTCTGTCGTCTCATCAACACTTTACATCATCTCAGGTGAACCTCTGCTAGGTGCACCCGGTCCATCTCTAAGGTATCCTCAGGAATAACAAATTCTGTCACTGCACGTGAGTTTGTAGTCTTGAAGGCCGTTTACCCCAACATCCACGGAGTTTCCCTCTCCCTGTTACACCAATGAACACTCCTTCTGAGATCACTGTTCGATCACTTGGGAATCAAGCCTCTCACGCTCTCTCACGGGCCTGAACACCTTGTTAATGATGTACCCATCACCCCCCGTCCAGAAATAATGTAGTCTGAACGCTCATACCCGAGTCCATTCAGTCATCATGAATTCCCGTTTAATCTTGTGCAGGGTCGGGGTGGGTGAACCTATCCTGGCTGACACAGGGCCCAAGGCGGGGATTACCAAGGATGTGACGCCAGTACATCGCAGGGCACATTTTTTTTGGAGGCAATTTACTCAGCAGGACAATTAACCTCGGCAGCAGCGTGTCTTTGGACGGCGGGAAGAAACCGGAGCACCCGGCGAAAATCCACGCCGACACGAGTGTTTAAACCTCCCCCAGAAACTAGAGTGTTAATGCCCAGTCTTAAATATTCTACAAAATGATATTTTTGCTGGCGCTTGTGACTAATGATGCAGACAAGTTGACCTGCGTGATTAGAAAGCATCGGCCTCTTCAGCTCAATAACAGCGACAAGAGACGACCAGACTCCAGTACAACCCGTAAGCTCGTAAATAGAACCTCGCCGTTCTGTCATCGGCGAATCTACACGTTATGGATGTGAGGAACTCTACTGGAACAGTGGATGTGGGTCCATGTATTTGACAACACGACCCACCATCGAGTTGATCTGCCTTCCAATCGTCGACTTGTCACCACCGCTTGTCATTCTTCCGTGGCGGTGGCGAGCGTCCAGCCCGGATCCCATTCAAACCAACAGTCGCCTAGTCTCGGCTCGATCGCTGATGAAGCCAGCATCATCAGCGAGCATCATCGCTTGCAGCTGAGGCTCCCATCGTGCACCCCCGACCCCTCTCACTGATGCCGAGAGGACGTGTGTGACGTTCAGCTCGCGGAACCCCAATGCAGTTTCACGCCGGGGCGGCCCTGCACCGATTCCATCGCCCTTATCCGGCTGCAACATCAGTACGAGCGTCAGACTCGAGACCTGTTCACCAAGGGAGTCCCAAGCGTGACTGAGCCTGACGGTCTCGCTGGTGCCAGTGTTACCGCACCACCGCTGCCACCACGGCATCATTCGGGAGCTGCAGGACCCTCGTGTTGCGAGTCTGGCGACAGCTGCTGCTAATGTGTGCGGCGGCGCGCTCATCGTAACTGACAGCGAGACGGTGGCCGAACTCCCTCCCGACCGACGCCAACACTCGCATCAGCGCTTCTGCGCGGCCGTGAAACAATGGTTAAACGATTGAAACGATTTGAAACACAAAGTTATGCTAATTGTGGTAATAAATTCATTCTAATCTTTACGCCGTAAAAATTGAGTGGGGGTAGACGGGGGGGG
>JAZEWT010000005.1:798709-812096 GCA_036362905.1 Mordacia mordax
TGCGTGTGTCTGTCTCGCTGCGTGTGTCTGTCTCGCTGCGTGTGTCTGTCTCGCTGCGTGTGTCTGTCTCGCTGCGTGCGTCTGTCTCGCTGCGTGCGTTTTCCCCTCCGCCCGAGGCGTGATTACTCTGGGCAATCAACCCGGCAGAACACAGGCAAACAAATCATTGGGTTAAAATCACGGAGGAGTTTATTATTTATTTAACCGTGCATTTGTTGACTTTGTGGGGGTGGGCCTGGAACAATCGCCTGATGAATGAAGATTATTGGTGTTGTTCTTGTGTTGCTCTTGTGTTGCGCTTGTGTTGTTGTGTTGATGATGTTGCTCATCACTGGCTTGCTCGTATTTATTATACAAAGCTCCCCTCCGTGCAGCCTTAGCAAGCTCTAGACTCTAGAGGCTCAAGCGCGCCTACGAGGGAATGGGGTGGTCAAGCAACACGCCTGGCCGCCTTTATCTCCCCAGTGACGATGTTCAGGCAACCGGGCCCTCCAAGGGATTGACGTCTTATCCTGGCTATAGTCCTGCCTTGCATCCTGCATAAGCCGGTCTCCCGTCTCTAACACTGAGACTCCCATCTCTAACACTGTGACTCGCATCTCTAACACTGTCTCCCATCTCTAACACTGAGACTCCCATCTCTAACACTGAGACTCCCATCTCTAACACTAAGACTCCCATCTTTAACACCGTGACTCCCATCTCTAACACTGAGACTCCCATCTCTAACACTGTGACTCCCATCTCTAACACTAAGACTCCCATCTTTAACACCGTGACTCCCATCTCTAACACTGATTCCCATCTTTAAAACTCTCTAACACTGTGACTCCAATCTCTAACACTGTGACACCCATCTCGTTGCGGGGATTGCGGTTGGTATTACGCAACATTGAGGGGGCATATTGCGAGTCAGATTGTAGAGAGGGAGGTGAGCAAGAGACAAGGTATAGAGGGGAGATAAGGGGAAGGGAAATACGAGAGCGAGGGAAAATCATCTCCGAGCAACAATGTGCATGACCGAAACTCTAACCGATCCTCCTCCACAGAGGTCGATCTTGACACCGCTGGTACCAATTCTCAGCAAGTCCACTTAGCTCCAGATCCTCTTGTGCCAACTCGGTCCATCTCTTCTCCAGTCCGCTACTCACCCGTTAAGCCTTCTCTATCGGACCAAAGAGAAGCTGATTGGGCATGCGGTGGCTGAGCATGCGGGCTACATGATCCAGCTACTGCAGCCTGGCCAGCCAGAGAGAGTCACCAATGGACTCTGTCCTGATCTTTTGCAGAATTTGTGAGCTCCTCACACAATCCATCCTGGTTAAACCCAGGATGGATTGTGCGTGCCGCTTTGGAAACATCAGTTGGAATCCCGCCTCCGGCGCCTCCCTGTGCGAAGTTAGCGTATTCTCTCCCCCTGATCTGCGTGAGTTTCCTACAGATTCTTCTCTGCCTCCTGCCCCCACAGCCAATAAACAGGACGCAGTGCTCGGTGGGTTGGCGCCGGCTACCGAATGGCTGCCTCCACTTCTCTGCCATTTGCTGTATCGCTCTTAGACCTCTCCATGAAAGTTCCTGCGATAGAAATAATAATGAATTACAGCTCTCGGGCTAAGCCACTGCTGGATGAAAGAATCATCCATGGTGTGTTGTTCATGGGAGTTGATTGACCATACTTCACCATGTGGGTCGGTGTGGGTGTTGATGCGGGCAACCCAGCATGGGTTAATCAGAGATCCCTCACCGACTGAGGTTAGCCTTGGCCGGGAATCGAACACAAGTCACCGGGTTCACAACACCGTGTGCTAACCACTGCACCACCGCTCCCGCGTTGCTCTCACTGCACGACAAAAAATTTTTCACTGAAATTGTTTTTCACTTTTTTATATATTTTGTATTTCGTAGCAAATCTGTAGTTTGCAATTTCCGCATCAGCAAGGAATGATTGCTTTAGTCTTTCTCTCTCTATATACACGCCTCCAAATACAAACCCTCCCCCCCCATAGCCTTCAGCTGCCTATCGGGGCAAGTCCTGTTATGGAGCAGCACCTGTATCAAGACACAGCACGCGCGACACGTGGTGAGTGGCCAGCACTACACAGCCGGCCGCCTTTGTCTTGTCGGTGCTTATATTTGCACACCACGGAGCAGCGTTAATAATATAACACGAGCAGACCTTCGAGACCGGTGTTGACTCATAAACTGATCTATCGAGGAGTCAACCAGCCAGTTCCTTCAATTTTGAAGCTGGAAGGAACCGTTTTTATAATAGTTGTCCAGTGGGGAGGTGTACGCAAGTTACAATATCTCAGGGCACCGGGCGTAATTAAGTCAAGACAAATAATCTACGTAAGCAGTTGCAGCAGCCGCGTGTTTATAGACTCCGCGAGAAACCCGGCGAAACCCAGGCGGACACGGGGGAGAGAACAGGGAAACCCCACAGAGAAAGGGGGGCACCCGAGCCGAGAAGGGAACTCGAAAGTTTTGCTTTGAGGCAGCAGCGCTACTCACCGCTATTCGCAGTTACTCACCGCTGCTCACCGCTGCTCACCGCTCCTCACCGCTCCTCACCGCTCCCCACGGCTCATTCACCGCTACGCCCCCGCGCCGTCTGATCGCCGCACTGAGAAGCAAGTGCTTCATGCACCCTCTTCCACCCGACACTGCCAATTAACAAAGTCGTCACGTGACGAACCAAAGTGGCCGATTAATGAGAGGCGGCGGCGTTACTCGTGGAGAGCAGGGAGCGGAGATGCTCACTGCTTGGAACGCGCGTTGCCAGCGAGGGGCTCCAGCATCATCACGTGGTTGCTAGGATCCACGTGGGTCGTCAGGACTCGACGTGTGATGGGAATTGCTCTCATGAGCTGCTCTTTCAGAGTAGCCGTGTCGTACGGAGAGAGAACGCTCGATACGGTTATGACGAAAGAGCCACTCCTGAGAGTGATTCTCATTTCCTCGGACAGACAAATGAATCATTTGACTCGGGATTCAATCACGCATTATTCATTATTATTGTTCACATCATGTAATTGATACGAGCCTATTCGTTTAACCCTGCTGCGCATGCAAGCAAGCCCTCATCACAAACCAAAGATCCCCGTCTAGCCTTAACAGACTATTGTCAAGTGCTGTTAGTGAGCAGCACCTATGAAGGCCAGCACGGAACTTGAGGGCGGCCAGCACCACGCCCGACCACCTTTGTCTTTCCAGTGGCGAAGTTTGCACACAGCACCAGCTACACTTATGATCTTGCGTACACCCAGGGGAGACCCAAGATAGGTTCCGAAATTCCTCCCTGGTGTCGGTGTTGGCCGTGAGTGGGAGTTGACCTCGGGTAAGGCAAGGTTCATAGCAAACGCACACTCAACTCACGCCTCTGGGGACATCAATCGCAAGCACGCGTCACACACGCACGTACGTCACATGTGCATCACATGCTGCGTCATACGCGCCGCCCCGCGGCGCCACGCACCATGCGACAACTCCAACACTGGGGTACAGTCCTCTATAAATAGACGGACGAATTAAGTTACTCTTTAAAAATCCAAGCGTGTGGCAGCGTTTTAAAGGTATAATCTTGTGTATTTCTTCAACTAGAGAATTTCTTTCTACACATCAACATTTAATCCCCAGTTCGGGGTTTCGTATATTGAGGGATACCTATAGCCGTGATGATTATTTTCCAAAGCTGTTCTTTCGGGATAGCCGTGCAGGATGGCTTGGGGGACAAAACTGTTGCACAATCTGACAGATCTGGCCAGGATGCTGCGGCACCTTTTGCAGACTGCAGGAGGGTAAATAATCCGTGGCAGGGGTCCTTCACAATGCCAGTCCTTGTATGTGCAGAATTTGAGGTATAGATGCCATGGATGGAAGGGAGAGGGGGTCGCAATGATCGTCTCCGCTGTCTTCACTACCCGCTGCGGGGACTGGCGGTCAGAGGAATTGCGATTCCTATACCAGGCAGTGATGCTGCTGGTCAGGACACTCTCCATGGTTCGCCTGTAGAATGCCTCGAGGATGGGTGGAGGAAGGCTGGACCTCCTTACTCGTCCGAGGAAGTGGAGACGTTGTTTTGCTTTCCTGACCAGGGAGGCAGCATTGAGTGACCAGCTGAGGTCATCTGCAATATGCACACCAAGAAACGTGGTGCTCCCGACTGTCTCCACTGTGGAGCCATTGATAAACAGCGAGAGGTGGGCAGCGTGGGCTCTCCTGAACACTATGGTCATCTCTTTCGTGTAGCAACGTTAAGAGACAGGTTATTGTCTTTACACCAGACTGCCAGCCGCTCCACCTCTCCACTGCATGCAGTTCCATCGTTGTTACTGATGAGGCCCCACCACTCTCGTGTCATCCGCAGACTTAATTATGTGGTTGGAGCTGTAATTGGAGGAGCAGTCGTGGGTCAGCAGTGTGAGCAGCAGTGGGCTGGGAACACAGCCCTGGGGTGGGGGGTGGTGCTCAGTGTTGTGGTACTGGAGGTGTTGTGGTACTAGAGGTGTTGTGGTACTGGAGGTGTTGTGGTACTCGAGGTGTTGTGGTACTGGAGGTGTTGTGGTACTCGAGGTGTTGTGGTACTGGAGGTGTTGTGGTACTCGAGGTGTTGTGGTACTGGAGGTGTTGTGGTACTGGTGGTGTTGTGGTTTCGGAGGTGTTGTTGCCGATCCGGACCAGCTGAGGTCTCTCAGTCACAGTCATAAAGTCTCATCTCATTATCTGAAACCGCTTAATCCTATATAGGGTCACGGTGAGCCGGAAACACAGGGCGTAAGGCAGGAATACACCCGACGACGGGACGCCAGTCCATCGCCGGGCATTGCGGGACAATTTTAGTCTGCGAGCCAATCAACCTATCCAGGAGCATGCTTTTGGACTGTGGGAGGAAACCGGAGTACCCGGCGAAAACCCACGCGGACACGGGGAGAGCATGCAAACTCCACACAGAAAGGCACCCGAGCCGAGAGATTCGAACCCGGGACCTTCTTGCTGTGAGGCGTCAGCGCTAACCACTGGGCCACCGCGCCGCCCCAGTCATACAGTCCAACATCCAATTACAGAGGGAGGTGCTCAGACCCATCAGGCTCAACTTCCCTGCCAGCTTCTGGGCGATGATCGCGTTGGATGCTGAACTGTAGTCAATGAACATCATTCTTACATGACTGTTCTTGTTTTCCAGGTGGGACAGGGCCAGATGAAGGACAGAGGAAATAGCGTCTTCTGTGGACCGGTTCGGGCGATTTGCGAATCCGAGTGGGTTTAGTGACGAGGAGCGAGAGTGGTTTTGATGCGGCGCATGACTGGCCTCTTGAAGCACTTCATGATGATTGCTGTGAGTGCCACAGGGCGAGAGTCATTGAGGCAGGACACTGTTCACTGCTTAGGCACTGGAATGATGGTGGTGGCCTTGAAGCACGCTGAGACGACCGCCTGGCACAGGGAGATGTTGAAGATGTCAGTGAGGACATCTGCTAGCTGGTCTGCGCCATCCCTGAGCACACGAACAAGCATATTGTTGGGACAGGGTACACCTGACATCAGCTGTGGACAGGCAGAGTACCTGGTCACTGGGATGGTGGATGGTCTTCTTCGCGGGTATGTCGTTCACTGCTTAAATGCGTGCATAGAAGTCATTCAGCGCGTCCGGGAGAGAGGCATCGCTGTCGCAGGCACGTGATAGGGTCCTGTAGTCAGTGATGGCCCGCATGCCCTGCCACATGCACTGCATGGCTCTAGTGTCCACGAAGTTACCATGCATTTTCTGCGCATACATACGCTTTGCCACAGCTGATAGCACGGGACAGGTCAGCCCTGGGTGTTCTCAGGCCTGCCTTGAACCCCGATTTGAAGGTAGCATAACAGGTTTTTAGCAATGTACCAATCTCCGTGGTCATGCATGGCTTCTGATTGGCACATGTGATGATTGTGTTGGGGACAGTGGCATCATCTGCACGCTTACTTACGTAGGCAATCACCAGTGCTGCGCACTCTTCCACGTTGGCTAAGTGGCCATAGGTGGCAGCTTCCTTGAACATATTCCAGTCTGTGTGATCCAAACGGTCCTGCAATGCTGTGGTCGCTCCAGCCGGCCACACTCTGCTCGGTTTCAAAACCGGCAGGGTATGTGTGAGCAGTGGTTGGGAACCTGGAATTCGCATAACACAGGGGTGGTCTCAGTAGCAGAGGTGGGAGTGGGGGTCAGCCTTGTATGCATCATCCAAGATGTTTGTCTAAACCAGGTCCGACGTGTTCACCCCTCTGGTTGCGAAGTTAACATGGTGGCAGACTTTAGGGAGAATAAAAACGAGGTTTGAGATATGCATGATTTAAAGCAATGGCCACGATGAAACAGCTGTTGGGAGAAGCAGTTTGCAGTCAGCTGATGGTCTCGTAGGAGATGCACAGAAGCCTCTTTACTGTCAGCGCTGGGCGGGATGGACACAGCCACGGCAATAATTGTGGAGAATTCCCCTGGTAGATAGTAGGGACAACACTGAACAGTAAGGTTATTCTACCAGCAGAGAGCAGGAGCTTGAGACGACAGCAGCGTTTGTCCACCATTCGTCATTGATGTAAACACACAAACTCCCACCACAGGAGCGTGTAACTGGAGGAGGAGGAGGCGGAGGAGAGGTTGGTCCATTCACATGAATGGCCCTGTCGGGGATGTTGTCATGAAGCCGATTTTCTGTGAAAACCAAAGCGCAGAAGTCCCTCATCTCACGCTGGTTGGACAGTTGTCGTCTGAGATCGTCCAGTTGTCCAGAGCACGGGACATTGGAGAGTATAAAGGAAGCAAGAGCCACTCAGTTGGGATTAGTCTTCAGTCTGGCGTGGAGAGCGGCTCGCTTGTCGCGATCGCGTCTCGAACTTACCCTGGAAAAGGCTTCTGCTAAATAATAATATTAATAATAATTCGAACAGCCGAGGTAGGCAGCGCAGCGGCTTCAGGCTCGATCCTTGCAGCCAGCGGGATAGGGCCACGCAGCACCTCCGTCAGTGTGGTTTGTAGGTTTGACGAGTGTCGCTTTCTGATTTCCAGCAGGGTTTGGCGATTGTACTCTTGTTTGCCGGGCATATGTCTCAAGAAAACTGGATGAGAACCAACATTTAAAGACACATTCAGCACCGTTTGCACCGGACTGGAAGTGGCTGCAGCGTCCAAACGTGCCACCATCTATCTAGTGTTAGAGATAGGAGCCAGTGTTAGAGATAGGAGCCAGTGTTAGAGATAGGAGCCAGTGTTAGAGATAGGAGCCAGTGTTAGAGCTCATTGAGTACTTTCTGCTGTAATAACAAACATGTTCTCATTATTGGTGCTGATTTGCCGTTCTAATGTCGTTGTTACATGCGATTCTCTCCGCAGCTCTGTGTGTCGCTTTGTGACTTTTGGGTGAAAAGCACTCCATAAATGCAATTATTATTAATTATTATTATTATTACCTGAAACATCTAACTTAATGTCGCACCTCTGAGTCGTTTTCTCTTCGAATGAAGACCATGGACATTGAATGATTGTGTGCCATGCGTTATATTTAAAGTTCGCACACTGAGCTGCATACCTGGTGTCCTGAATTCGAATCATCAACAGGCTCAGGGTACTCGGCCTCCCCTAGGTAGACTAAGCCTTAAATGAGTACCTCGCACAGTGTGTAAAACATTGCCAGTGGGGAGACAAAGGCGGCCGGGCGTGGTGCTGGTCACCCACCTCCTCGTGTATAACTTGTCCACCTTCATAGGTGCTGCTCGTTAACGGCTCTTGGACCGACATTCTGTTGAGACTTAGCGGGGGTCTTTGTCTTTGTTATTATTATTACTCTCGAAAGTGGGATGGGGTGGGTGGGGGGAGTCCTCATACACGCTTCGTACAGCATTCGAATTACACCGATAATGCAAATTACACGTTTCTATTACATTTCAATTAAGGCATTAAATACGGAGGCGGCGTGTGGGAGTCATTAGCAGCGCGTGTTCCGTGCAGGGCGCGACCTCAATATTTTAATTCCAAAGACAAATGAATTATTGGCAGAATGTGCTGAGGCAATACCCAGAGGAAGCGAGGTTTCGCGCGTGTACATACGCCCGATCCCAGCCATGCTGCTTCTGTTTTTAATCAATTTATTGATTATTACCAATTGATTAATTTTCATTCAAATGAACCTTGTGCAGGGTCGTTGGAGGTTGGAGCCTATTCCGGGAGGGCGCAAGGCAGGGATATAGGCGGGATAGGACGCCAGTACAGCGCAAGTCACCAGGGGTCATTTAGTCAGTAGGACAGCAGCAGTGGAAGCAAACCGGAGTACCCAACAAATATCCATGCAGACACGGGGAGGGGGGGCGGGAGAACATGGAAGTGCACACAGAAAGGCGGCACACGAGCCGGGAATCGAGCCCGAGGGATGTTGCTGTGGGGGTCTTTAACGAGTGTGAGTCAGGGACCCCGAAAGCACGAAGAACAACCCACAGCCCTGGCCTACTATTGGTATTGTAGGCCTTGACCAGGTCAGTAAAATAGAGATGCAGGTCCTGTTGGAATTATCCACAACTCTGCTGTAGCAGCCGGACAAATAATATTACAATAATAATAATTGTATTTCTAGAGCGCCTTTCACCCGGGGGTCACAAAGCTCTGTACAGAGTGGTGAAGAGAACGGCACGCCAACACGACATAGGAACGGAAAATCAGCAACAATGACGTTTTGGTTTTGTGACAAATGCAAAGCACAGTCGAACCAAAACGAGGTGTCTATCTACTGACTGCTCATAAGCTGGGGCACAAGTTCACTAAATATCAATCAGGAAAACTCTGTTAAGGTAGTGCACATCCCACGTAAAGAACTTCGCACCAGAAGGGGCCGCTTCGCGAACTCCAGCCTCCGCTTGACTATTCCCGCTCTGTTCTAGCTCTGGTTTAAGCAGCAGCCTTAATGTAAATAGTAAATAGTTCCGTCCACAACTTTACCCTGCATTGTAAACATGTTGTGTGATGACGGAGCAGTTTATAGCGGAGCAGCGGCTTTAGGCCGTGAGACACCGACAGCTGCCACGACACGAATGCGCTTCGGGGTTCGCGAGACAACAACCGGCGCCTGCGTGAGACCGAAGACAAACGCGCACTCTGTGTTGTTGACAGCGACCGGCAGTGCGCCGCGTGCGTGCGTGGACGGCTGGTGGCAGGGACGGCCGTGGACCTCTTCAGGTCGTATGTCATTGCACGCCGTCTTGCTGCGGGCCATCCTCCTCCTCCTCCTCCTCGTCGTCGTACGCGTCCACGTTGCGCCCGAGAGATGCGCCTCCTCCATCTGCTCGGTGATTATTGGCTCCGGGGGCAAGGGGGGGGCAGCAGGGAACACAGCTCGCCTAGCCGCTCCACCTCCATCAAACCAGCTTCCGGAAACGACACCTTGAAGCGGACGACGAGACGCCCTTTCACGAAGGCATTCCCTCGTCAGCACGCGGCACTTGATGGCGGCATCGCCACTCGACGACTTCAGCTGGATGAGAGGTGATGACAATCGTGCGTTTGTCGGGTGCATGGCGGCTGTGCAAGAGAGCCCCGGCCTGAAACCACGTTTTGGTTCCGTAAGCCTTTCCTAAGCGTGTCTGACAAGGCGATGTTGAATAATCTTTGCCAAGACCTTTCCCGGCACATTAAGCAAGCGGATGCTCCTGTAGGAGGATCACCAGAGAACCCCGAGACATACAGACGTAAACACACGCACGTCCGACTGTTATAAAACACCGTTATAGCGGCGTTACTGTAGTAAAGTTAGTGTAACAACGCAGCGCCACTTCGCTACCCTGGGCCCATTGGGGTCGACTGAGCACGGCTGAGTCGCTCATCTCATGTGGGAAACCGCTCAAGACTCATCCGTCCTTACGGGTCTGACCGCAACACCCTGACACTTTGCAAAGTTGGGCAAGCGGTGGCGTTTATTTATTAATTGTAGATTAGAAATGCGGGGCAGCGCGATGGCGGAGTGAGCAGCGCTGTGTGGAAGCCCACTTTGTGGGCCTCGGAACCACCAGGGACGCAGGCTGTGTTTTCATTATGTTCTCCTTGTGAACCCCCCCCTCGGAAAGTATTTTATGCCACACAGACAACACATGCAACCACCACTATCGCACTCAACCGCTAGATGTCTGCGCGTATCCGTTGTTAGAGCGGACATTTGACAACAGCATATTGTTCCACACTGATGCAGTGTCCGCACGACACGGGGTTCAGTGGGTAGCAGAACGACGGTGGACTCGGCCCCAGCGACGGAGGTTTTGTCCATGGACCCTGTGGTAGAACAGGTTGGTTCCTGGTTCCTTCGTCAGCTGGAATTTGGCCTAGGGGGCGCCGGGGGCTCCACCTACCAGTTCTGCCGGGGAGAGAATAACTCCCCCGGAACATTAAAGCTGCAGACAATTGTGTTCCGGCGGGGTTGCCGGCCGGAGGGGGGCCATCCAACCGGTATGCATTGCAGGCCAAGCTGGGCGGGTTTTCGAACGGACGTTGCGCGCTATCTTCCTGTTGTTCCACGGGGTAGTGTGGCCTAGGCTCGGCTAGACACGTGGCACATGGTGGCGTGAGCGGAGCCAGACAGGGTGGCGCCAGTTGTAACGATCAGGCGTCGCCATAGGATTGGTGCGCTCCCTAGACAGGCTGGCGCCAAGGTGTTTACGACAGCGGTGATTGGTAGGAGACAGACACAGCGCCCAGAGATAAGGGGGAACGACGGGGATTGGTGGAGAGAGACACGGCCGTTCAAAAGGGGCGGTACGAACCGGGGGGAAGGTATTTAACAGAGTGCGGAGCAAGGGGGCGGGGCAGTAGTTGTGAGTGGAGTTGAAGCGGTTAGGTTGGCAGCCATGTAGAGGGACGAGGGCAGAGAGTAGCGGGGTTTAGTTAGTTAGCGGGGTTAGTTAGTTAGCGGGGTTAGTTAGTCATGTACGAGAGTTGTGCCCGGAGCTGTGCGAGGCTGTGCTGAGCGGCTGTGTCCAAGCGGTTGTGCTGCGTAGCGAGTTGTAGCGAGGGGCTATGCCCAAGTGGTAGTGCCGCGTAGCGAGTTGGAGCGAGGGGCTATGCCCAAGTGGTAGTGCCGCGTAGCGAGTTGTAGCGAGGGGCTATGCCCAAGCGGTTGTGCCGCGTAGCGAGGGGCAGTTGGGGCGGCTGAAAAGGGACCTCGTCGCGGCGCGCAAGTCTGCAGCAGTAAATGGCTTCCAAGACATCTGCTGTCCGGTATTTTTGTATCAGAGCGGTGGTATGAGTGAACGTGGTGTGAGCGCGGTACGTGTGAGTGAACGTGGTGTGAGCGCGGTACGTGTGAGAGAACGTGGTGTGAGCGCGGTACGTGTGAGAGAGCGCGGTACGTGTGAGAGAGCATGGTGTGAGCGCGGTACGTGTGAGAGAGCGCGGTACGTGTGAGAGAGCATGGTGTGAGCGCGGTACGTGTGAGAGAACGTGGTGTGAGCGCGGTACGTGTGAGAGAGCATGGTGTGAGCGCGGTACGTGTGAGAGAACGTGGTGTGAGCGCGGTACGTGTGAGAGAGCATGGTGTGAGCGCGGTACGTGTGAGAGAACGTGGTGTGAGCGCGGTACGTGTGAGAGAACGTGGTGTGAGCGCGGTACGTGCGAGAGAACGCGCGCACGCCGTGTGTCGAAGCGCCGCGCGTGAT
Organism: Mordacia mordax; assembly: GCA_036362905.1. Classification (NCBI taxonomy): domain Eukaryota; kingdom Metazoa; phylum Chordata; class Hyperoartia; order Petromyzontiformes; family Petromyzontidae; genus Mordacia; species Mordacia mordax. Next base: position 810,377 of record JAZEWT010000005.1, read on the forward strand.
CACTCAGGGACAGAGAGAGCGCGCGCTCCGTGTGATCACTCAGGGACTGAGAGAGATTGGTATTAGGAGTTAGGGATCGCTGGAGATCTAGGGAAGATATTTACGGAGGTGGGGAACCTAGTTTTGGGGGCCATCACAGCTGTCGCCTCACAGCAAGAACCCCGGGATCGATTCCTGGCTCGGTTGCATTTCTGTGTGGACTTTGGGTATTCTCTCCCCCTGTCCGAGTGAGTTGTCGCCGGATACTCCGGTGTACTCCGCCTTGTACCACACCACTGTGTGGCCCCCCGCCCCCCTCGGGACTCATGCTAACTCTTTATCCTCCCGCTCTGGGCTTATACCAACTTTCCACCCCTTTCCCCCCGGACCTGTACCAATGCCCTCCCACCTCCCCACGTGCAAACTCACCTCATTGTCAGAAACCGATTAGTCCTGTACAGGGTCGCGGTGAGCCGGAGCCTATCCTAGCAAACACAGGGCGCAAGGCAGGGATATACCCACGATGGGACGCCAGTTCATCACCGGGCACTACGGGAAATTTAGTCGGCAAGCCAGTTAACCTATGCGCGCAGCATGTTTTTTGGACTGTGGATGGAAACCGGAGTGTCCTGCGAAAACCCACGTGGACACGGGGAGAGAGAACTCGCAAACTCCCACACAGAAAGGCACTCGAGCCGAGATTCGAACGCGGGCCCTTCTTGCTGTGAGGAGGAGGCGACAGCGCTTCCCGCTGGGCCACCGCGCCGCCCTCCAAACTGACCTTACTAGACAATTCAAAAGACAATACAGAGACACGCTCATAAAAATACGAGGAGATCCTTCTATAGCTATGTTGCATTTTTTCTGACTATTTACACAGATCTATACTGCCTACAAATACGTGTTTTACAATGATTATAATGGTTATTTAAGTGTAGGGTTTATATTTTTAGCATAGTACTTTAATTTAACAAGTGTATTGTTATCCTCCAATCATGCATGTCTCTCTATCTGTTTGTCTATGTGTCCGTGTTGCACTCTATGGCCCAATGAGGTCATTTGTCTCTGCTGTGCACTGTATATGGCCGTGATGACAACAAAGCTCTTCTTGACGATTCCCACCGTTCAGAGACACGCTGCTATCCAGCTTAATTGGCACGCGGGGTACATTTCCCCCGGTATCCCGCGATGTACTGTCGTCACATCCTGAGTATAGCCCCACCTTGCGGCCTCTGTCTGCGGGATAAGCTCCGCCCCCCCCGCGACCCGGTACAGGATTAAGTGGCTACTGATAATGATAATTACAAATGTGTGTGTTGATGACGTAAGTCACTCTGAATAAGGGCATCCGCTAAATAATAATTAACACTAATAATCCGGTGCGAGAGGCGGAGCCACACCAGGGGGCGGGGCACCGTGACCTGGGTTGGGGACAGCGACCCAGGTCCCCTGGCGAGTTGGCGCCGGCTGATTGCATGGCTACCTTCCTCCCCCGCCTCTGCAGTTTCCTTGCTACACCTCTGTGTCCGTGTCTCGTCCATGACCAGGCGTGGGATTACAACCAGGCCGCTCTGCTGACCACACTTGTAAACCCTGTGAATAAGCGCCACGTGCCACCGGTTAGAGTCATTTACAGTCATCATCACCACCGTTGTTATAATTCACAACGAGAGAGTGTTGAAAGCGTAGCAACGAATGCCAACAGGCTCCCTTAAGAAATAAAATATTTATTCCAGCTCAA
>JAZEWT010000005.1:822305-833424 GCA_036362905.1 Mordacia mordax
GGGGGGGGGGGACGTTCAGTGTACACACAGCTCAACATTGAGTGGGCCAAACATTATATTTAAGCTGGAAGAAAACGTTTGAGGCGAGTAGCTCTTTTTAACAGTTGTCCAACGGAGAGGCGTGAACAAGTTAGTAGATAACTTGGGCTATACCCGGGATGGGAAGGCTGTCTATCGCAGGGCACCGCGCGCCGTTCAGTCAACAGGTCTATTAGCTTATCCTGCATGAGGGTGTGTGTGGACTGTGGGATAAAAGCGGAATACCCGGGGGAAGCATACTCCTCACGGGAAGGCAGTAGCCTAGCCGGGAATCGAACCCGAGACATCTTGCTGTGAGGCGGCTACGCTGCTCGCTGCGACACCGTGCGCCGCCCGGTGGTACCCCAGGCTGATTCAGCTGACTCGCGCAAGTAATACACACATTGACACGTAGACAAACATCCTGGGCAAAAATATTGACTCAGACAACCGCCTACCTTGATCGATAAATCAACATAAATCAAATCATAATGAAAGATCCAAGAGCGCAACGCAAGCCGCCGCGCCATTGCCGCCACGACAAGCGTCGCGCCACGACGAGCGGTGGCAGCGACCCGACCGCGAGGCCTGCAGGGTCGCGGGGCGCGGGGGTGCAATGATTCTATTGGTCGGGATCAGAGAGAGAGGTTCGGGCTGCGTCTCCTCTTGAGCAGAACCAAAGTTCCCTGTGTAGCCTCAATGGATCGTTGGGTCACGTGTTGCTAGCGAGCAGCGCCTATGAAGGCCGGCACGGTCTGCTGCGTGAGTGGACAGCACGGGGCCCGGCAGCTTTGACTCCCCAGGCATGACGTTGACACCTCGCTGACCAGTTTAAAGCTGAGACAAACTGGGGGAGAGGCCTGGGAACCGGTCCAGAGAATCGTCACTGGTATTGGCTGAGTAGGAATTGAACTTAAGTCGTCTGGGTTGGTAGCGCAGCGCGTTAACTGCGGCAACACCGCTCCCCTCCACCATCTCTCCCCACCCACTCGCACTCGCCAGGGTTGCCATTTGTTCCGGGTTTCCCCGGGACAGGTGGTAACCCTTCTAGATCTCGACGTTTTCAGGAAACTACGCGGCGCGGCGACTGCGCTCTCCTCGCTGGTGACGATTTTCTGAACCGGTTGTGAACCGGTTCTGAGCCTTAAGTAAGTACCGAGTGCGGTGTGTAAAAATAATTCCATTAAGGAGACAAAGGCAGCCGGGCGTGGTACTGGTCACCCGCCTCCTCGTGCACCGTGTCGACCTTAACAGGTGCTCGCTAACAGCACTGGGCCCTACGGTGTGTGAAGACTTTACGAGGGCTCTCATGGCCCGTGCGAGGCTGGTTGGCTGGGTCCGTGTACAATGTCAGAGAGCGATCATGGGACAGCTGATCTCGGGCGCTTCGCATCGGTCATTCAGTCTCTTGCGTTCGACGCTCGCCTCCGGCCACGCACAAACAAGACTCTCTCCGTATCGGCTCCACAGATTGTAGGGTCAAGTACGCTTGGCGAGCACACATCACCCACATACTCTGGTTCCTCTGGTGACACTGGTGCTTGGGGGGGGGTTGTCTTTGTGATTCTGGGGCCCCAGGCAAAATTCAATGACACTCTCCCCCGCCCCTCCAAATTCTGTTCAGCCCCCCCCTCCCCTCACGTAATAGCCTGGGATGCCCCAGAGTTAAGAGCGCAAGGCGCTAGGGGTGTTACAACAGCTCACTGCCAAACGCGCACGTGGTGAAACACAGCGGCACGATTTAAAACATTAACAAACATGTGAATCAATTCAATGTGAAACTGGCGGCAATGGCGGTCGTGTCCACCTCGCCCCGTCAATCCAAGCGCCAGCCAGGCTGGAGCCCTGCTTAGTTGTGCAGGTTGAGAGAGATTTGCCACATTCCGTGGGCTGCCACCTCACAGCAAGAATTCCCTGGGTTGGATTTCCCGGCTCGGGTGCCGCCTCTCTCCATGGAATTTGCATCGCCGGGTACTTCGGTTTCCTCCCCCATCCCGAAACAGGCGGCTACCTACTAAATACATTGTTCCCATTGCCTTGAGATGTTGTAACTGGTTTACTGCTCATCGCTGGACAATTGTTAAAAAGAGCTACACAGCTCAAAGTTTCCATCCAGCATAATTCAAAACTGACCGATTCTTAATACCCGCTTAATATCGTTGGGGGTCTTCAGGAGCCAAAGCCAATCGTGGCAGACACAGGGCGCAAGGCAGGGCTGTACTCAGTGTGCCGGGGACGATTTAATCTTCATTAAATGTATAATTCATAACTCGCCACGCAAATAGACTGCTTTATGTGTATATATACACACTGCTATACATGCATATATACACACTGCTCTATGTATATATATAGACTGCTGTATGTATATACACACACTGCTATAATGTATATATACAGACTGCTATACATGTATATACAGACTGCTTTATGTGTGTATATATATACAAACTGCTATATGTGTATATACAGACTGATTTATGTGTATATATACAGACTGTGCTATACGTGTATATATACAGACGGCGATATGTGTATATTTACAGACTGCCATACGTGTATATATACAGACTGCGATATGTGTATATATACAGACTGTGCTATACGTGTGTATATATACACAGAATGTGCTATACGTGTATAAATACAGACTGCCATACCTGTATATATGCAGACTGCTATACATGTATATTTATACATACTGCGATACATGTATATACACAGATTGCTATACATGTGTATATATATACAGATTGCTATACATATATATATATACAGACTGATATATGTGTATATATATATATACACACAGACTGTGCTATACATGTATATAGTCAGACTGCTATATGTGTATATATACAGTCTGTGCTATACGTGTATATATACAGACTCTGCTATACGTGTATATATACAGAGTGCGATATGTGTATATATACAGACTGCTATACATGTAAATATACAAAATGCGATATGTGTATATATACAGACTGTGCTATACGTGTATATATATATACACACAGACTGCGATTTGTGTATATATACAGACTGTGCTATACGTGTATATATATACACAGACTGCGATATGTGTATATATACAGACTGTGCTATACGTGTATATATACAGACTGCTATACATGTATATATATACAAAATGCGATATGTATATGTAGAGACTGTGCTATACGTGTATATATATATAAGACTGCGATATGTGTATATGTGTGAGCTGTGCTCCAATTCTAGGAGGGTACTGATGCTTGTCGATTTTAACAGCCACGTTCACTCTGTAAAGAGCCCCCCTTGCAAGGGATTCTTACGGCCACTCTGAACTCATTTGGCTTCATTCAACACGTGACATCTGCTCCTCACAGAGATGCGGCCATACTGCTGAACTGGGTTTGCTCAAGGAGCATATCTCTAATTAACCTGTCCGTCACTCCGCCTGCTCTGTCTGATCATTCCGCTGTGTGGTTTGATCTTCAGGAACCACAACCCATTTCCAGCACCAAGTACCAAATCCAATTCTGAAATCGTAAAGCCATCACTCCAGACGTATTCATCGCTGCAATCAACAGTTCATCACTCTCTGCCTCGACTCGCTTGGCCTCTGATGCGACAGTTGAAGTTTACAACAGCCCGCTATTTAAGCGTACTGGACGATTATTTCCCATTAAAATCATGCTGCGACTCAGGTGGTGAGTGACTGCCCGAGAGAATGCCCGAGTGAATGATGCGTGAGTGAATGCCCGAGTGAATGCCTGAGTGAATGTGTGAGTGAATGCCAGAGTGAATACGTGAGTGAATGCCTGAGTGAATGCCTGAGTGAATGCCTGAGTGAATGCCCGAGTGAATGTCCGAGTGAATGCATGAGTGAATGCATGAGTGAATGCGTGAGTGAATGTGTGAGTGAATGTGTGAGTGAATGCGTGAGTGAATGTGTGAGTGAATGCCTGAGTGAATGCCCGAGTGAATGCATGAGTGAATGCGTGAGTGAATGCCTGAGTGAATGTGTGAGTGAATGCGTGAGTGAATGCCCGAGTGAATGTGTGAGTGAATGAGTGAGTGAATGCCTGCGTGAATGCCCGAGTGAATGCGTGAATGAGTGAGTGAATGTCCGAGTGAATGCGTGAGTGAATGCCTGAGTGAATGCGTGAGTGAATGCGTGAGTGAATGCCCGAGTGAATGCATGAGTGAATGCGTGAGTGAATGCCTGAGTGAATGCCCGAGTGAATGCCTGAGTGAATGTGTGAGTGAATGCCAGAGTGAATACGTGAGTGAATGTCTGAGTGAATGTGTGAGTGAATGCCTGAGTGAATGCCCGAGTGAATGCATGAGTGAATGCGTGAGTGAATGCCTGAGTGAATGCCAGAGTGAATGTGTGAGTGAATGCCCGAGTGAATGCATGCATGAATGCCCGAGTGAATGCCCGAGTGAATGCATGAGTAAATGCGTGAGTGAATGCCTGAGTGAATGCCAGAGTGAATGTGTGAGTGAATACGTGAGTGAATGCCTGAGTGAATGCATGAGTGAATGCCCGAGTGAATGCCCGAGTGAATGCGTGAGTGAATGCCTGAGTGAATGCCCGAGTGAATGCCCGAGTGAATGTGTGAGTGAATGCGTGAGTGAATGCCAGAGTGAATGTGTGAGTGAATGCCTGAGTGAATGCCAGAGTGAATGTGTGAGTGAATGCGTGAGTGAATGCCAGAGTGAATGCCCGAGTGAATGCCCGAGTGAATGCGTGAGTGAATGCCTGAGTGAATGCCTGAGTGAATGCGTGAGCGAGCAGAGGCGTCGGCGCACCAGTAGAGGTAGTAGAAGAAGGAGAGCAGGTAGAACCCTAGCTTGAGCCACCCCTCCCGCTGACAGTTCCCCAGGACGTCTGCGTCCGTGACGCTCGCCGGGCCGCACAGGCCGTCTAACAGCGGCCTGTGGAAGTACCTACACCCGGACACGCACAGGGGTGGTCATTAGTATTATTAGTACAGCGGCAGTGCCAAGCGAGCTTACAAACTCTGGGTGCGGCATTGATGCAATACAACACTGGCTCCTGTCTCTAACACTGACTCCTGTTTGTAACACTGACTCCGATCTCTAACACTGGCTCCTATCTCCAATACTTTGACTCCTATCTCTAACACTGTCTCCGATCTCTAACACTGGCTCCTATCTCCAATACTTTGACTCCTATCTCTAACACTGTCTCCGATCTTTAACACTGGCTCCTATCTCTAACACTGGCTCCTATCTCTAACACTGGCTCCTATCTCCAACACGACAGATGGATGTTCATATCACAATAGAAAGTACCCAGCGAGCTCACAAGCTGTGGATGCGGGATTTTCTCAATACAACAAATGTCCAATCTGCTCAACGCAACAACGCATAAGATAAAGGTTCCCCATATAGTCTTCAAGGGACTGTCGAGGCAAGTGCTGTTAACGAACACGGTGCCCACTGGGTGGCGAGCACCCCTCGGCCATCGCGATTGATAACGTGCAGCGATTGGTCCGCGCGGAGCTTTGTTTGACGAGCGGTGCGGGTGTTGTTCGCGAGCGCCTAGTGCGGGCCACACGACACCAAACGGTGGTGTGCACCACTCCCGGCCGCCTTTGTCTTCCCAGTGCTGACGCTTTCAAGGTTGCGAATATTCTGGTGCGTGCACGTGCACCTGATGAGGGTGTGGTGAGGATGATGGTGAGTATGGTGGTGAGCGTGGTGAGGATGGTGGTGAGGGTGGTAGTGAGGATGCTGGTGGTGGTGGTGGTGAGGATGCTGCTGGTGGTGGTGGTGGTGATGGTGGTGGTGGTGATGGTGGTGGTGATGGTGGTGGTGGTGGTGATGGTGGTGGTGGTGGTGATGGTGATGGTGGTGGTGATGCTGCTGGTGGTGGTGGTGGTTGTGAGGATGCTGCTGCTGGTGGTGGTGAGCGTGCTGGTGAGTGCGCCTCCCCCTCACCTCCATACGTGATAGCACAGCAGAGGGGTATTGAGTCCCAGCGTGTGCCACTCGCGAGCACACAGGAACATGAGACAGAAGAGCGCGTGGATGAAGTATTCGGGCGTGATGATCTACAGAGAGCGGGGACAGCGTGTGGGAGCGTGCACCTGGCCTGGCACAAACGCTGCGGGGACATCGCCGTATTGCGGTTGGAGAGTGGGGAGCTGTGGGGCAGAGGTTAGCGCGCTGCGGTACAAACCCGAACGCAGGGTGAGGCATAAGTCACTTTACCGGAAATACCGAGCGTTCAGTATTCGCTTAATCCTGTACAGGGTCGCGGGGAGGCGAAGCCTATCGCGGCAGACACAGGGCGCCAGGCGGGGCTAAAGCTTGTGTGTGACGCCAGTACATCGCCTGTCACTTTTTTGGGGTAAATTTACTGAGCAGGCTAATTAACCTAGACAGCGGCGTGTCTTTGGATAGTGGGAGGAAACCGAAGTACCCGGGGAAAACCACACGTGGAGAGAGAACATGCAAACTCCCCACAGAAAGGCGCCCGAGCCGAGAATCGAATCCGGGACATCTTGCTGTGAGGCGGCAGCGCTGTTCACTGCGCCCCCACGCCGCCCTGTGTCAGTCAGTGGTTATTTCATCTCGAAGGAACCTTTGAGTTACGTAGTTCTGTTTGAGAATTGTCTAGCGGGAAGGGTAAGCCAGTTACAATAGCGATACACTTCATAAATATAAATACGAATATCTCAAACATGCGCACTATATATCAGTCAGTGGTCCGAAGATGCAACACCTGCATTGGACATGATGGCTGACACTTTGAACAGTCCCTGTAATAACTCACACATCTTATTCCTCGGGCGGCACGGTGGCCCAGTGGGTAGCGCTGTCGCCTCACTGCAAGGAGGTCCTGGGTTCGAGTCACGGCTCGGGCGCCTTTCTGTGTGGGAGTTTGCGAGTTCTCTCCTCGTGTCCGCGTGGGTTTTCGCCGGGCACTCCGGTTTCCTCCCACAGTCCAAAAAACATGCTCCTGCATAGGTCATTTGGCTTGCAGACTAAATTTCCCGCAGTGCCCGGTGATGGACCGGCGCCTCATCGTGGGTATATCCCTGCCTTGAGCCCTGTGTCTGCCGGGATAGGCTTTGGCTCACCGCGACCCTGTACAGGACTAAGCGGTTTCTAACAATGAGATGAGATCTTATTCCTCACATTAATGTCATCACGCTCGGTAAAGCGACTTATGCCGCAGCCTATATTTGAAGCGGTCCTTCCAATGGGTTTTCCGATCCGAACCAGTGCTGTGAGTTACATTTGTAAACGATTCACACGAGAGCGTCTTTTTTCATGACCCTGTGTCTGAAATAATACAGGGTCACAGCACGCGTCGGTGCGTGTGGCCTCAAGGTGCACCAGGCCTGGCACAAGTGCCGTGCAGACGTGTTGTTGCTGGTGAGCGCTCCGCGAACCCGGGGGGACCCGAGCTCGGTTCCAGCTCACGGCACCAACACCGTTCACGACTCAGCCTCAAATGAGTACCTGGCGCGGTGTGTAAACATCGACACTAATGGAGACAAAGGCGGCCGAGCTTGGTGCTGGCCACCCACCCCGTGCCGGCGGCCTTCATAGCACGTGGCCCTACAGTCGGTTAAGGTTACGCTGGCGGTCATTGCCTTTTGCGAGAACGGCGCTCGAGAAATGCCCGACGCCGCTGTAACCGCGTTAACGGAAATCGCATTAGAGCACGGGATTGCGCCGCGTGGAATATGTTTCAAAGTGAATTAGCGAGGCGACAAACACGGCCTGCATCACGTCCGCCGTCTCGTGAGTCGATTAACCCCGCGGCAGCTATCGCTGCTATTCCGGATACGTTCCCTCTCACGCGTAATGATCCGAGCGGAACGCAACCCTCGGAGGAACGCGATCGGCTTTGTCTCGAGTGTCGGCCCCGTTTCGCCGATACCGTGATCGCACGTGGGCCCCCCTTGCCTCGGTGCGTGTACGCGAGGGCACGCGTGTGTACACGGTGGTCCGCGCGCCTTGTGACCACTCCGTTTAATTTACCGCTGCGGCGCGTGCGTTTGTCACGGCTCGGTGTACGCGGATTGCTCTCCGGAGCTGCTCGTCGGGACTGCCGCGTCGAGCGTCTCTGCTCTCTGCCGGAAGGCTGATGATGCCGCTAAGGTGGGAGGCAGAACGCCGCGAAGGAGAGAACAGGAACACCCTAACGCTCTTTTTCCTTTGAACATTCATGTCTGATTTAAATAACCCTCACTTGTTTATTTCGCACAGCTGATACGGGTTCATATATTATTGAAGAACGGCTCATAGTGAGGAGCGTATGGGCTCATGAAAGATCAATAACCGGGTTAAAAAATAAACAAACTTTGAAATGGGGGTCATAAGACATCTGGACCACGCTGTAGAAACATCCGGTGGATGGTAGTGGTGTCGCGCTTAACGCACACTGACGCGCTCTGAAGTCGGCGAGCAGAGTTCGATTCCTGCTCGCTGGGCAGGTGCTTGTATCGAGCAGGGTCTTTAAAGCGCAGCCATGGTAACACGAGCGGTGGCTGCAGGGAAAGTCTTTTTGTAGCGGCTGCTCTTCGCTTTGGGAGCAACATTGCCACGAGCTGGACGCTTGAGTCGCGACCATAATTGTGTTCTCATCTCCCATCTCATCTCATTGTCTGAAACCGCTTAGTCCTACACAGGGTCACGGTGAAGCCGGAGCCTATCCTAATTGTGTTTTCTTAGATCCCAATTAGCATCAACATTAAGACCTATCTGCGATGGCATGAGTCGGCTGGTCTTCGTGAAGGGTTCCATTTGCTTCTCTCCTTTGTAGTGCTAAAAAAATAGGATACAAAATAAAATTTAAATGACCCACATTTACCGCGCTCAAAAGTAGAAAATACATTTTTTTTTTAACACAAAATGAATCTTTCTCGGGATACAGATTAAAAGTGAGTGGCCAAACACTGATAAATTGTGACTTACGACTGACTGATAATACAGTGAGATTTACATTTTAATTATCTCATCTCATTGTCAGAATCGCTTAGTCCTGTACAGGGTCGCGGTGAGCCAGAGCCTATCCCGCAGACACAGGGCGCAAGGCAGGGATATACCCACGATGAGGCGCCATTCCATCACCGGGCACTGCGGGAAATTTAGTCTGCAAGCCAATTAACCTATGCAGCGGCATGTTTTTTGGACTGTGAGAGGAAACCGGAGTGCCCGGTGAAAACCCACGCGGACACGGGGAGAGAACATGCAAACTCCCACACAGAAAGTCACTCGAGCCGAGATTCGAACCCGGGAACTTCTTGCTGGGAGGTGACAGCGCTACCCACTGGGCCACCGTACCGCCACATTTTAATTATTTTAGTCATAAATACGTGTTTTTCTAATGTTTTGTAAAAGGAACAACTATCAGGTATCACTTAATATCAGTATGGTTTTAAGGTTTTCATGAAAGGAAAAGATTATTGTCGTCTTATACGGTCAGTGTTTGGCCACCCGCTTTAAGTCTGTATCCCTAGATAGATTGATTTGTGTTCAAAACATTCATTTTCTACTTTTGAGTGCGGTAAAAGTGGTCATTTTCATTTTTATTCTTTTTCCTATTTTATTTTCTACTTTTTTAGTCTTAGCCATTTATCGTTTGCGTGTCAGGTCGTTTGAAGGACTTAGTCTTGAGGAATTAGATTTCGCTAAACTCACAAAACAAAAACTTTTCAACCAAGAAACTCTCAAGGAAATGGAGCGTTTGCGAGCTCTTCCTGATTACAAATTAAACTGACCTTTTGTCAAAAGTTTACTTAAAGAGTAATTTTCATCAACTTTAAGCATACATCAAGCAAAAAATGGCTAAAACTAAAAAAAGTAGAAAATGTTATCTTCATTGTGCTTTGTGTTCACATTATATCATATTCAATGTACTTAACTTACTTAAATTAAAATTAACTGATTTGCATTTAAATGTCAACAAAGTAGCGTGATTAGGTATGTTCATAAGTGACATCGTTTCTATGGCAGGCCCAGGATCGGCTTGTTACCGGTCTTCAAACTTTTTTTCACGAGATTGCATTGTCATCCGAGTTATGTCTGCGTGCAAAATTTCAGCTCTCCAGCTTTATCGGAAATCCTTTAATGTTGTGCTCAAAGATTCTATGACAAACATCCCCCAATGCAAGTTAAGTAAAAGCGGGTAAAAACACTAAAAATTGCGCAATGACACTGTTGCATATCTTTGTCTCTTATTAATTATTATTAATTGTGTTGTCCAATGTAGAGTGCTACCCATTACCTCATGATTATAATTGGGGTTGCATCCTCGTGGAAGTTGTGTTGTGGGTTTGTTTAGGATTAGGGTTTACACACCACAACAGGTACTTATTTGAGGTCCTAGTCGACATAGGGGAAGACTCAGGATCAATTCAGAAAATAGTCACTGGCATTGGTGGCAGTGAGCAGGAGTCGAACTCGGGTCACCGGGTTCAAAGCACAGCACGCTAAATGCTGCACCGCCACTCACCTTAGATGCACAGCGACACAGCTGCACCCCGACACTGCGCACCGCCGAGTCGATAGCGGAACTTGCACGCAACTCATGTGTGAAGCGTCGTGGATAAGAACCATATTTGCTTTTGCCAAATAACGACGCGCTTATCGCAGCGGACTACATTACATCAATCAACTTCGACTCATTTTGCGGCGCGATGAGATTTGTGAGCCATTGTTATGAGCGACGGTCACTCTATTTAATAATGGGACAGACGGTCGCGGATTAACGATTGGACAATTATTGAGCGGCTGGTGTCTCCGTGTGATGGAGAGGGGTGGTGGAGTCGTGTTATGTAATTTACCGTTTCGATGCCGTGTCTGTAGGGTGACCTGCGTTCCCGGGCTTAACACGGTTTAAATTGGGGATCATACTTCATGTTAGTTTTGGATTTTATCTCTATTTTCACCTTTAGCGGTTTTTTCTTAACAAAAATGGTTTTGCACGGATGGTTTATCAAGGCTCGATGTCTCAGGCTTGCTCCTCAAAGCTGTCCTTTTTGGAGAGCCCTATATAGAGGAAGAACCACACCTATATAGAGGAAGAACCACTCCTATATAGAGGAAGAACCATCCCTATATAGAGGAA
>JAZEWT010000005.1:946833-957825 GCA_036362905.1 Mordacia mordax
CCCCCCCTCCGCCCCTCCTCTCCCCCCACATGACCGATTAGGGTTCCTTGACAAAGCAGAAGTTAATCAACGTAACTGTTGCATTATTTGCTGTGGATGGGAAGAGGGGAAATGTTTAAAAAATCCTGTCGGAACGATTGTGTGCTTCCTCTGCCAGTGACTTGTGTTTCCCCTCGGGCGGAAACAGAAACGTGAATCTGTCTTTGGAGATACACTCTCGCTCCCGGCCAGCGCTGCAGCCGCACAGCTTAGGGAACCCGGGTTCGATTCCCGGCTCGGGTGCCACCTTGATTATAACACAGTTGCGTCAGTTCGGAGTTCTTGCTGTGTCGCAAGAATTCTCGCATTCAGAGCTTGCAAGCTCACTGGGTGCTTTCTGCTGTAATAATAAACAACTCTCCGTCTTGTGTTAGGGATATATGCCAGATGTTAAAAATAGGAGCCAGTGAGAGACGTATGCAGCAGATTCAGAGATAGGAGTCAGTGTAAGAGATAGGAGCCAGTGAAAGAGATAGGAGCCAGTGTTAGAGGCAAGAGCCAGTGTTAGAGATAGGAGTCAGTGTTGAAGATAGGAGCCAGTGTTAGAGGCAGGAGCCAGTGTTAGAGATAGGAGTCAGTGTTGAAGATAGGAGCCAGTGTTAGAGGCAGGAGCCAGTGTTAGAGATAGGAGTCAGTGTAAGAGATAGGAGCCAGTGTTAGAGATAGGAGCCAGTGTTAGAGGCAAGAGCCAGTGTTAGAGATAGGAGTCAGTGTAAGAGATAGGAGCCAGTGTTGAAGATAGGAGCCAGTGTTAGAGGCAGGAGCCAGTGTTAGAGATAGGAGTCAGTGTAAGAGATAGGAGCCAGTGTTCGAGATTGGAGCCAGTTTTAGAGACAGGAGCCGACTGAATAGAATCTATTCAGTAGGCCAATTAACCTAGGCAACAGCAACATGTGTTTGGGCTGTGGGAGGAAACCGAAGTACCCAGAGAAACCCCACGCGGACGTGAGAGAGAGCACAAACTCTACGCGGAGAGTCTGCACCCGAGCAGGGAATCGAACCCGGGAGTTCTTGCAATGTAGGCGGCAGCGCCGCTCGCTACATCACCTCTCTCCCCATCTACCCCCCCCTCCCCCCCGTCTCCGCTTGAGACATTGACACTGGCTCGACGAGAGAGAGGAGGTTCATTTTGGCACTGGGTACTTTTCCTATTTCGCAATGTTTTGAGAATTGTTTAAAAATAAATGTTCGCAAAGTGTGAGTCTCTGTCGACGCGTCGGGGACAGACACAACGACGGGGGGGCCGGGTCTGAGTGTGGTGTCTGATTCGAAGAACCGCTCCGATTCCTAATTCTTACTCAGCCTTGCGCAGACGGACGTCACGACGTGAATTCCTTCCGCGAGAATGAATCGCGTGAACGCATCGATAACCACCTCCTTGTCTCGCATTGTTAGAGATGGGAGTCACTGTGTCAGAGATGGGAGTCACAGTGTTAGAGATGGGAGTCACAGTGTTAGAGATGGGAGTTACCGTGCTAGAGATGGGAGTCACAGTGTTAGAGATGGGAGTCACAGTGTTAGAGATGGGAGTCACAGTGTTAGAGATGGGAGTCACTGTGTTAGAGATGGGAGTCACTGTGTCAGAGATGGGAGTCACAGTGTTAGAGATGGGAGTCACAGTGTTAGAGATGGGAGAGTCTCAGTGTTAGAGGTGGGAGTCACAGGGTTAGAGATGGGAGTCACAGTGTTAGAGATGGAGGTCTCAGTGTTAGAGATGGAGGTCTCAGTGTTAGAGATGGAGGTCTCAGTGTTAGAGATGGGAGTCACAGTGTTAGAGATGGAGGTCTCAGTGTTAGAGGTGGAGGTCACAGTGTTAGAGATGGAGGTCTCAGTGTTAGAGATGGGAGTCACAGGGTTAGAGATGGGAGTCACAGTGTTAGAGATGGAGGTCTCAGTGTTTATTAATGGGAGTCACAGTGTTAGAGATGGGAGTCACAGTGTTACACAGACAGGAGTCCATCAGTTTGGAAAACCCACGCGGACACGGGGGACACATCCATCCTCCACATTGCAAGGCACCCAAGTCGGGAATCGATCCCGGGAACTTCTTGCTATGAGGCGACAGCACTACTCACCACGACACCGTGCCTCCATTGACTGCAGATGCAGTGCTGGAAATTCCACATTCCATAGGGATAAGCACTCCGATCAGGCTATGCGCAATGTCCCATTCCCTTTCATCACAGCACGTGTGCCCGAATCCGCACAAAGCTCCTTTCATTTTCATCAACAACACTTTTATACTGCGCGGTGACGCAGCGAGAAGCGCTGTCGCTCCCGTTCAACGACGTTTCGCCTTCTGAGTCTTACTCAGAACGCCTGAAGATGGCTCCAGCGAGGATAGGGGCAGGGGCTGGATGTGGGGGGAAGGGGGCAGGGGGGGGGTGGAGGGGGGGTGAAGAGACGGTGGGGAAACGATGGCTCTGAAAAGAAGGAAACTCGTGTGAGAGGAGATCGCGCTGATGATGAAGGTGATGACGACATAATGTCGTCATCAGGCGGCGCGGCTTCCCCTGTGTGTGTGAGTCTCCAGATTAAGCCCTCGCTCACCCGCCTGCGTGCTTTCCCCGAATCACTCCGGCTCTCCAAACCTTCTTCAGTGACCTGGGACACTCGAGGTCCTGCACAGTCACGGCTGTGCCTGGCTTTAATCGCGGCGTCAGTCTCGTGGAATGCGCCGGTATTGATCGGTCACGGATCGCAGTCTAGGAACTGCACTCCCGCGGCGTTGGTCACCAATCAAACGTGGGGACCGTTCCCTCTGTCTCTCCGTTTCGCCTTGGGGAGAGCAGTCGACACGGCTATTCTGAAAGAGCAGCGGTGGAGAGCAATTCTCAGTATGGGGAAAATGTCAAGTCAAATTACTAAAGGTCCATAATTCTCGGTCTCCGCTCAATATTGTGCAGCGTTATGGGGGCCCGGAGCCTATCCTGGCAGACACAGTACGCAAAACAGGGCTATACCCCTTATAGGACGCCATTCCATCCCAGGACACTGGGAACCTCTGATCAGCAAGACGATTAACCCGGGCAGCGTCAGTAGCATGTCTTTGGACTGTGGGAGCTAATCGGAGTACCCATCGCAACCCCACATGAACACGGGGAGAGAGAGAGAACTCGCAAACCCCACACAGAGCGGCGGCTCCCAAGCCGGGAATCGAACCCAGGTCCTTCTTGCTGTGAGGCGGCGGTGCTACTCACTGCTCCGCCGTGCCGCTCATAAAATATATGTTTTCATCAATGGATATTATTAAATCAATGATGCATACTTTACTCAGAAATGCAGTCGTGTTTATAAACATCTGCATAGCACGTGTGTGCATGATTTTTTTATTAGTCGGTATCGGTAGCCACTTAATTCTGTACAGGGTCGCGGGGGGCCGGCGCCTATCCCGGGAGACAGGGTGCAAAGCGGGGCTATACCCATGATGCGACGCCAGTACATCGCAGGGCACTTTTTTTTTGGAGGGTCAATTTACTCAGCGGGCCATTTAACCGAGGCATCAGCGTGTCTTTGAACGGTGGGAGGACACTGGAGTACAGGGCGATAACCCACGCGGACGCGAGGAGAGACGAGAGAGAGAAACTCGCAAACTCCACGCAGAAAGGAGCCCGCGGCGGGAATCGAACCGCCTTGGCAGGGCGTCCTCTGCGCGAGGCGCGGATGTTCCAGCTGCATTAACACTCTGCCGATAAATAATGTGTTTGTTTAACGAGTTTCAATAGCCTGGTTCATTTTTTTTTTAACATTTTCTTACAGGGCCAGCTGTGATGCTGTTCGCACGGACCGCTCAAACTGCGGTGGAGCGTTGCCAGACACTTGAAAGTTAACGTAAACTCCTCGAAGCGTTTGTGTACACGATGGCAATTTTGTGGAGAGCTGCAAACACACATAAATATTCCACAACGCGCAGTCATTCAGCCTCAGTGCCCGCCTGATATTGCATGGGGTCACAGAGGGTCCCGGAGCCTGCCCTGGCAGACTCAGAATGCAAGAGGGCTTCATACCCAGGTTGGGACGCCAGCCCATCGCAGGCGACGAATGCACTTTGCACAGGGCGATTAATGCAGCAGAATCAGCAGCGGCCTGTCTCTGGACAGTGGGAGGAAAACAAAGAACCCTGTGAGTGGGTGGCTTTGTGAGTGGCAGCGGCGTTTCGTTGGACTGTGGGAGGAAAACGGAGTACTCGCCAGAGCTCCAAGCGGACACGGGGAGAAGACGTAAACTGCACACGGATATGCGGCACCCGAGCCAGGAATCTCACCCAGGTGAAGAGACGAGGGGAGCCCGCTTGAGCCTCGTGCATGAGTGAGCGGACTAATGAGAGGGAGGGCGAGTAAGGGGCGACGGTAGCGTAGCGGTTAGCGCGCTACCCGACGGACATTGTCACTTGCTTTCTCCTTCCCGCTGGACAACTGTTAAAAAAAAGAGTTGCGTAGCTACAGCGATCCCTCGCAGTTGAAACACAAACTGACTGGACTCGTGTCCTCCCAACGTCTAAACACTCGCCGCTGCTACTGCTGCTGCCAACGTTAATTGGCTTGCTGACTAAATTGCTAATCGCACTACCCTGCCATGGACTGGCGTCCCAACAAGGTATAGCCCTGCCTTGCGCCCTGTGTCTGCCGAAATAGGCTCCGACCCCCGTGGCCATGCACAGCATTGTGTGTAGTGACTATGATAAAGATTTTTTTAGCCATGAGTCCTTTACTCATAGGTTGAGTGGTGGTTATGCCATCACAAGTGTATAAATATCCACAACAGACTTTCCCTGCATGAGCCCAATCACACTCGCGATGATTCACTCCGGGTTTTGCAAGTCGCTGTCTGTTGTCTGTTGACTCACGCTCACGTAACTCGAGGGGTTGGCCATCGGAAAATCACGGACCGGATCGTTGGCAGAAACATTGGGGGGTTCCGGATTCTGGAATCTGCTTCAAAGGAGATCATTCGAGGTCACGAACCGCGAACCGCAAACTCTCGCTTGGAAATTCCAAATTCCACCGAGCTGCGGTTCGGTACCCAGATCGTGGCGAGTCACACGAGTGGTGGCGCAGTACTTAGCGCAGTTTCACTACCCGCTATCCCCGCTGATAAGAGAGCGCAAGGCGGGCTATACCGAGGATGTGACGCCAGCACGTCAGGGGGCACTTTTTTTTGGGCAATTTACTCAGCAGGCTAAGTAACCTGGATCGCAGCGTGTCTTTGGACGGTGGGAGGAAACCGGAGTACCTGGCAAAAACCCACGCGGACACGGGGAGAACCCACAAACTCCACACAGAAATGCGCCCCGTGCGGAAATTGCCAGGCCGTGTTTTTTTTGTGACGTGCGGATGTAACCAGAGTCCAGACACCCTGCGCGGTGAGCATCCTCTGGGTCCGACGCGCCGAACCATGACCCTAACGCAGGAGAGCCTCCTACAGACAAACCCCTGGATCGGAAGGCTGAGCCGCGCCGCATTAGTTCTGCGTGTCTGGGTTGATGACTCACGTGTTCAGTGAGAATGAAAACAACACAATTGATGAACCGCCGTGCAAATCCCCTGCCTCGTCATCGAGGAGGACACACGGACACGGAGGTGTACCGAGGAAGCTGCTAGGGAGGAGAAGTCCGTCGAGCGGTCAGCCGGCGCCAACCCGCCAGACACTGCATTCCTATATTATGATTCATTATCAATACGGGCGGCACGGTGGCCCAGTGGGTAGCACTGTCGCCTCCTCCTCATAGCAAGAATGTCCCGGGTTTGAATCTCGGCTCGGGTGCTGCTTTCTGTGTGGGAGTTTGCGAGTTCTCTCCCCCGTGTACACGTGGGTTTTCGCCGGGCACTCCGGTTTCCTCCCACAGTTCAAAAAACATGCTGCTGCATAGGTTAATTGACTGGCGTCCCATCGTGAGTATATCCCTGCCTTGCGCCCCGTGTCTGCCGAGATAGGCTCCGGCTCACCGCGACCCTGTACAGGACTAAGCGGTTTCTGACAATGAGATGAGATGAGACACAAACAGCACGTTCAAAGCCCACAATACACAGCGTAAACGCACAACACGCGCGCACAGCACATCATCACAATAAATGCTGACGACATACACAACACACACACACACAACACGGCACACAAACAGAATAGCACACAAGGCGCCCACCAATACGCGACACACAACACACACAGCACACACACACACAACACACACGTTGTGTTGTGTGTGTGTGTGTTGTGTGTGTGCTAAGTTTCCCCGGCCTGGCTCGACTTGCAGCGTGAGTGCCACGTGCTTAGGCCGCCTCCCTATCCTTCACTCATCCGGGTTGCGCTCATTAATCACGAGCGGACGCGCTCGTTCTACCCGACATTGGTTTAATAACTGCGGCAAGGCGGTGGCTGTTGCTGCGGAAACATCCGCAGATACTCATGGAGAGAAGGAGGTCCTTGCACGAGGCGGCTCATTCACCGCCGCTAACACTGGCTCCTATCTCTAACACTGGCTCCTATCTCTAGCAATGGCTCCTATCTCTAACACTGGCTCCTGTCTCTAACACTGGCTCCTATCTCTAACACTAGCTCCTATCTCTAGCAATGGCTCCTATCTCTAACACGGGCTCCTATCTCCAGCAATGGCTCCTATCTCTAACACTGGCTCCTATCTCTAACACTGGCTCCTATCTCTAACACTGGCTCCTATCTCTAACACTGGCTCCTGTCTCTAACACTGGCTCCTATCTCATCATCATTATCAATAGTTAAAGCGCACAGACAGCAGCACTCGAGCCGAGATTCGAACCCGGGATCTTCTTGCTGTGAGGAGGAGGCGACAGCGCTACCCACTGGGACCACCGAGCCATCAAACGCGAGGCAACGCTCGCGGGCGCGAACTCCCTCGGACGAGTGGTTCGTGGTGACGGGGGAAACTCGGAACACTTCCGTCTAAGGGGCGGAACCTTGTGCAGGAGATGGAACGCGCGGACCAACAGAAATTGGATTCGACACACCAGGGTCAAACAAGACCCGTATTTATCAACAAACGATTACGAAATCCCGCGTGATGAATATTTCCCCAAAATATCCAATTACTCGCTCAATGTCACGCTATCTCACATACATATAAACAATAATGGAATAAAATGGTAAACCAACCCTAAATCGTGACCCCGCTATGTAAAACCCCAACAAGAGTGAAGTTATTCTGTGTCCCAATCCTCAATCGCTACTCCCAGACAGGGTGCTGTCTGCAACCCTGGGACTGCGGATTCTGCTGGACTCTCCGAGAGAAATCCCCTCTTCAGCTCACGTCGCCCGTGACGTTCCCTGCAGTCCCCCCAGAGGACACGTGCTTGGTAACGCCGTCACTCTTGCGCGCCTCTTGTGGGCTCCCAGAGGGAGCTAATCTCGTTACCTCCGCACTCAACACACACGGACAAATCACACCCACCAAGTGACCTGTGTGACTGCTCCAAGTCTCCCAGTCATACTCAGCGGGTGCTAAACGTGCCAGGCTGGGTAACTACGCTACCGTCCTTTAGCGGTGATTAGCTTTGTATGAATCTCACGCCAGGTGAGCTCGCGGGTGGATGTAGGGTCTCTACGGTGCGTCCGTCGCTCACGGTGCGTGGCCCCCAGCGGCTCAAGCGCCCGCGGTTGCGGCAGCGAGATGGCCGAACTCGTTCGTCGCTCTCGATGCACGGTGTCGATCCCGCGCGTGACACTCGAACCGAGCCGGCCAGGCACGCCGGGCTGGGTCTCAGGTCACCGGCTATCGGCGCCCACTGGCCTCTGCGTAGCGGCCACGTGGGACGGTTTGCCCCGACTTGCGCCGGCAGTGACGGCAGCTGCCGCCAGCACCTCGCGGCTACACAAACATCTCATCTCATCTCATTATCTGAAACCGCTTAATCCTGTATAGGGTCACGGTGAGCCGGAGCCTATCCCGGAAACACAGGGCGTAAGGCAGGAATACACCCGACGACGGGACGCCGGTCCATCGCCGGGCATTGCGGGACAATTTTAGTCTGCGAGCCAATCAACCTATCCAGGAGCATGCTTTTGGACTGTGGGAGGAAACCGGAGTACTCGGCGAAAACCCACGCGGACACGGGGAGAGCATGCAAACTCCACACAGAAAGACACCCGAGCCGAGAGATTCGAACCCGGGACCTTCTTGCTGTGAGGCGACAGCGCTACCCACTGGGCCACCGCGCCGCCCCTACACAAAATAACATCTCTTACTCCAGCAGCCTCATCACGCCTGTCCTTCCGATGGCTTGACTGTGCATTTTCACTCTTTGCCTTATAATACTTCTCACTGCGTTAGCTCCGGCGTCGCTTACCGACTCCACGAAAACACTCGCTCTCTCCCCCGCCTCCGGGAAGTTTCTCCCCTTCGTCCATCCTTCGAGGAGATTCTGCGCCTGAAAACCCCTGGGTGGAACCTCTGCCGTTGCCTGGCAACCACACTGTCCTGAGCACTGTGGCTCCTCTCTCGTACGTCATTGACTCCCCGTGTCCGCGTGGGGTGTCGCCAGGTACTCCGGTTTCACCCCACAGTCCAAACGTGCTGCCGAGGTTAAATGTCCTGACTCTCTCTTTCCCCGTGTCCGCGTGGGGTGTCGCTAGGTACTCCGGTTTCACCCCACAGTCCAAACGTGCTGCCTAGGTTAATTGTCCTGACACTCACCGCTGGACAACTGCTAAAAAGAGCCACGCAGCTTAACCGTTCCCTGGCAACTCTCTGACTTGTCTCATCGCGACATTTCACCTCCCACGTCCGAGACATCGCTGGGCGTGGGAGACAAAAAAAAATACACTCGACACGGCTGTCGTGAAAGAGCAGCCCTCGAGAGCGATTCATGTCACGCATCGAGCCGCGAGGAGCCCACATCGGTACGTGTGTGCGTGTGTGTTGTCAGGGGCCGCACTTGAAGCCACCAGGGTGCGCCAGTGGCCCCGCTGGCCATGGAGAGGCGGTGACCCCAGAGGCTTTGGGTTCAAATCACAGAATCGAATTCTGGCACCGCGCTGACTCCAGGTCCCATCGCCACGCGTCTCTGTGTCAACAACGCGGGCGCACGTGGTACGAATTTAGCCGTGTGGCGCTCAGCTCCAGACTGGAACACAAAGCCATAGCTGCCCCCGACCCCACTACACCACCCGTATAGCCTTCACCATCTATTCGGGCAAGTGCGGTTGCATAGCAGCAGCACCTGTTGAGGCTGCAACGGAGCACGAGGGGGTGAGCAAGACGGCGCCCGGCCACCTTTGTCTCCCCTCTTACGATGCTGACTCGCAGTGTCGGGGACTGCACTCATTTGAGGCTGAGTAGTCCTACGGGACTCCCAGGACCGGTTGAGATAATCGTCAACTGGTGATGTTGGCCGCGTGAACAAGGAATCGCACTCGGGTCGATTCTGCGCTCGCAGCGCGCTAACTGCTGCGCCACCGCTCCCCCCCACACACACAGACACACAGACACACACGCCGAACGCCTGTGTGCAGAAAGCGGGTGAGTGTGGCACGGGCTTGGTGTTGGCCACCCACTCGACACGGATACCCTGAAACAGCAGCTCGCGAGAGCAATTGTCCAACATTCCTTCGGAGAGACAGAGAGATCCACTTTATAGTGCCGTGTCGACCTTCATAGGGGCTCCTCTCGAACGCCTCTTGACCCTCGAGTCTATGAAGGCTATACGGGGAGTCTTTGTGCATAGCTGGGGCACATGTGGGCATCCGTACTGACATCAGCCGAGTGCGTGCAGATGTAGACCACAGATAGATGCGTGTGTGTGTGTCTGTGTATGCGTCTGTGTGTGTCTGTGTGTGTGTGTGTGTCTGTATGTGTCTGTGTGTGTCTGTCTGTGTGTGTGTGTGTGTCTGTGTGTGTGTGTCTGTGTGTGTGTGTGTCTGTGTGTCTGTGTGTGTCTGTGTGTGTGTGCCTGTGTGTGCCTGTGTGTCTGTTTGTGTGTGTCTGTGTGTGTGTGTGTCTGTGTGGTTCAGTCGTGCAGCGCGTCCGGCAGCGTGGCCGCCTCGCTGCCCCGTAAGCGCGGCCTCTGCTGAGCGATGCCGCGCTCTCGGGGCCTCGCAAGGCTGCGCCGCGTTTTCAGGCGCGCCGGTCTCCGTGATCACCCGCGGCTTCTGGTTGGCACGCGTGGCGATTGTCCTGGAGAACAGCGACATCGCCTTGCTGATGTCGCTGCGTGCATTTGGACTGTGGGACGAAACCGGACTACCCGGCGAAAACCAACGCGGACGAGGAGAGTCTTTGAACTGCAATGATGTCGGTTTTCACGGCTCGATGCGCGATGATTGCTTCGAAAAGCTGCTGTCTCGGGACAGCCGCGTCGATCGCTTCCTCTCTCTCCACCTCGCGACGTTTCGCTTCACACGTTAGAGGCATCCTCAGGCGCAGTGTATATACACACACACAGCTTTTTCGAAGCAATCATCAGTCTTTGAGCTGTGTTCTGAGTCCCCTATATAGCCTTAGCAGACTCTAGGACCAAGCACTGTTATCGAGCTCCTATGAATGCCATCGCGGCACAGCAGGGGGTGGGTGGCCATGACCACGCCCAGCCGCCTTTGTCTCCTTCCTAACAATGTTCACGCGCCGCACCAGGTGCTTATTTTAGGCTGAGCCTACCTAGGGGAGGGCCCGGATCGGTGCGGACAATCGTCGCTTGTGCTGGCGGCAGGGCTCGGGGAGGGAATCCGTGGTGCGTCGAGCGGCGCGCTAACCGCTGCGCCACCGCTCCCCAAAACAGACACGCACGCAGTGACGTAACGTGCGCATTCGCTGAACAGTCAACCGCCTGAGTTCACATCCGAGATGAGTGTGCGAGGACGAGAGCAACAACGAAGAAATCATTAAAATAATAACACCGACGCTTGCTGATATTTCCGTACACTTAATTATTATTGTTAGTAATGAGCTGGAAGGAAATGGTCATTCCAAGCCGTCTCCACCCATCC
>JAZEWT010000005.1:1122819-1133675 GCA_036362905.1 Mordacia mordax
CAGTGTCAGCGTGTGTTTGGACAGCAGGAGCTGTCATTCGCGAGTTGACCATCGTGAGAGCTTGAGGGTGGGGCGGTGGCGAGGTGAGTGGCGCCGCTGCCTCGCTGCAAGATGACCCGGGTTCGACTCCCCGGCTCGGCCTTTCCGTGAGCGAGTTTTGCACAAGGTCGTTCCTCGTCCGAGAGGGTTGTCGCCGGGTCCTCCGGTTTCCTCCCACAGTCAACTGTTCAAAAGCGTTGCATAGCTCAGCGGTTCCTTCCAGCTTAAATAAAATCGGACTGACCTTGGCGAGGCCTTCAGGCAGTGGATAGATCATGGCTGACGACGACGACGGTGGTGGTGGTGGTGGTATGGAGCGGTGGCTCAGCGGTTAGCGCGCTCGGCAAAAAAAAACCGGCGACCCGAGTTCGAATCCAGGGCCTCCCCTAGGTCGACTCAGCCTCAAATGAGCACCCCCAATGCAAGTGCGTAAACGTCGCCACCAGGGAGACAAAGGCGGCCGCCAGGCGTAGTGCTTGCTACCCACCCCCCTCGTGTGTGCCGTGCCGACCTTACTCGCTAATGGCACTTGACCCCACAATCTGTCGAGGCTACGCGGGGGACCTTTGTCTTTGGTGTGTGATGGCGAGATACGGACGAGAGAGGCGGGTCTCCTCGGATGCTGGTAGCGCGGGCGGTACGGGCTGCAGAAGGATTTGTTTTTTCGATAAATAGTTCGATTGTTAGAGGAAGGTTCTTTATCTCGTTAACGTCGAGATAGTGGGCTGGCAGAGAGTTGTGACAATTCACGGCTCCGAGTAGCGCTGCTGCCTCGCAGCAGGAAGCGTCCGGGTTCGGTTCCCGGCTGGGGTGCCTTTCTATGTGGAGTTTGCGAGTTCTATCTCTCTCTCTTTCTCTCCCCCCGTGTCCAGCGTGGGTTTCCGCCAGGTACTCCGGTTTCTCCTTACCCCCCACCGTCCAATGACACGATGCTGCCTAGGGTAATTGACCTTGCCGAGTAAATTCCCCCAAAGAGTGTGTCCTGCGACGTACTGGCGTCACGCCGTGGATATTCCCAGGCACTTGCGCCCTGTGTCGGCCGGGATAGGCTCCGGCCCCCTGTAGAGACGTAAGCGGGTACTGATAATGAATGGATTGGCAACGCGCAGCGCAAAAGCCACGTCTGATCACAGACGAGACGCGGATATGGAGGCGGAGCGAGTAAGCTGCGGAGATTGGGGGCAGGCAGCCTGGCGGTCGGCCGGCCAGACACTGCTTTCCTATACATCACGATGTAATCGGACAAATTGTTTAATAAGTAAGCGGGGGGGGGGCGGTGTTTGTTGTGCGAGGAAACTGAAGAACACGGAGAAATCCCACGCAGAACAGGGGAGGAGAAGGGGCGAGGGGAGAGAGAGAGAGAACCCAGACACTGCCGCACAGAAAGACACCCCGTGGTGGGAATCGAACCGCCTCGGTGAATTGATTTTGCTTTCACGGCGAACATCGATACCGACAGAACTCGTCCTGGACAACGTAAACAGCTCCTGACCAATGCATATCTTCTCATTGACATATGCGGGTGTTCAAAATCAACCCCCAAAAAGCCAGACTGAGGATTTAATTGAATGAACACACACACACACATATATCTTATGCTGTTCCTCCAGTTATCCTTAACGGTCTAAATTAACCTATGTGTGTTTTCTAATCCATGTGTTGATCTTTGATAACATAATTAATTAGTTCTCTTTTAGGCCCGGAGAGGTTGGCTAAGAACCGGAGCCTATCCGGGCAGACAAAGGACTATACTAAGGATGGGATGCCAGTCTA
Source organism: Mordacia mordax (assembly GCA_036362905.1). Lineage (NCBI taxonomy): Eukaryota > Metazoa > Chordata > Hyperoartia > Petromyzontiformes > Petromyzontidae > Mordacia > Mordacia mordax. The sequence continues at coordinate 1,124,632 of JAZEWT010000005.1, forward strand.
TCGCAGAGCACCGGGGGCAACTGTTTAAGGTCAATTGACCAAGGCAAAAATAAATGTCTTTTGACTGTGGGGAGAAACCGGAGTACCCAGTGAAAACCCACGTGGACACGGGAGGAATACATAAACGCCACACAAAAGGCACCCAAGCCGAAAATCCAACTTGGGATGGTCTTGTGGTTATGTGGCAGCGCCACTCAACATTATTCTGCGTCACCAGAATTCCGCACGCCAGACGACCAGCCCTGGCCGATGTTTTAAGCTCACAATCTTCCTTCAATACCGCTGTCAGTCACTGCTCTTACACCGCCGTGAAAAGAAAACAAAGTATTTGTTTGAAACCTTTGCGAGAACGACACTAAAACGTCATTATCGATGCCGAAACGCTGACGTTTCCGCTCGCCGCGTGTTCGTGCGGCGACAGGTGTGCGCCCGTACAAGTGCGAGGCGTGCAGCAAGGCGTTCACGCAGCGGTGCTCCCTCGAGTCGCACCTGAAGAAGATCCACGGCGTGTCGCAGCGCTACGCCTACAAGGAGCGACGCACCAAGCTCTACGTGTGCGAGGAGTGCGGCTTCACGGCCGCCAGCCAGGAGGCTTTCGTGGTGCACCTCCGCGACAGCCACCCCGACAGCACGCAGCTGCGCAAAGTGACGCGGCGCCCCGCGTGCATCCAGACGGCGCTGCAGCCGAGCAACCGCTAGCTTGCCGGCGTGAACGACGCGTGTGCCAGCAATCGCAAGCACCGACGGCGACGACCGCCATCGCGACGACGAAACTCTTTTGCTAACGACGCCCAAAAAACGACGAGGAAAGTTCACTTTTTAAAAATTTGTGGTGGCGGCCATTTTGTATGGTGGCCATTTTGTATGGCGGCCATTTTGTATGGCGGCCATTTTGTATGGCGGCCATTTTTACCTGGCCTGCCATTTTGTATGGCGGCCATTTTGTATGGTGGCCATTTTGTGCGGCGGCCATTTTGTATGGTGGCCATTTTGTATGGCGGCCATTTTGTATGGTGGCCATTTTGTATGGCGGCCATTTTTACCTGGCCTGCCATTTTGTGCGGCGGCCATTTTGTATGGTGGCCATTTTGTATGGCGGCCATTTTGTATGGTGGCCATTTTGTATGGTGGCCATTTTGTGCGGCGGCCATTTTGTGCGGCGTGGCTTGCGCGCAATAAGGAAATTGTAAAAAAGCTTGTTTTTCCAGATCTTTTTTTTACGATTTTTTAAAAAATACATATATCTTGGGCAAAACACAAAGCACTTATATTAGGTGGTGGTGCTGTGCCTGCTGGTTTTTGATATAATAGAGACAAACTTGAATTCCTCTGAAGCCTTTGTAAAGCTTTGCAGTCTGAGCTCGTGGACCAGTAATGATGGGGTTTTTGCATGAAGAATTATAACTCGCAAACCTTCAGAACTAAAGCAATAAAAACCCATATACACATAACCATTACAAAAGTTGCATTCTCAAGAAGTATGTTACACACTCGAAAACTTGGGCTGCTACAATAACACGATTTTTTTAAAGGATTATTGAGGACACAAAAAATATTTAACTCAGCGGTACATTTCACACATTTACTTAAACCAATATTTTGCCAGATCTAAAGTTACATTATAACGTAATAGGTTCCATCTACAACAATGTTCTCTGAAGAGAAATCTACAAAAGGTGATTCAGATTTATTATTTTTCTAAGCCAAACAACACTAACTTCCTTGTTGAAAAAAAATGAAAACCGAACAAAACTCTACATTCTAGTGACAAATAATATTTGAACAAATCTTTAATGTGGGTGGGGAAAAAGTTACGTCCACATTAGCCGGCATTGATCACCAGTCCCTGGGAACATTAAAACGCTGGTTTTCTCATCTCATTGTTCGAAACCGCTTAGTCCTGTACAGGGTCCGCGGTGAACCGGAGCCTATCCCAGCAGACACAGGCCGCAAGGCAGGGATATACCCACGATAGGACGCCAGTCCATCACCGGGCACTGCGGGCAATTTAGTCTGCGAGCCAATTAACCTATGCGGCAGCGTGTTTTTTTGGACTGTGGAAGGAAACCAGAGTGCCCGGCGAAAACCCACGGGAACACGGGGAGAACATGCAAACTCCCACACAGAAAGCAGCACCCGAGCCTAGATTCCAACTCAGATGCTTCTTGATTTGAGGAGGCGACAGCGCTACCCACTGGGCCACCCTGCCGCCCAAGTTGGTTTTAGTCACGACTTAAACGTGCACGCGTGCACGCCTGCAGCCTAGCCGTTACGAACCACAACATGAATTGCGTGTCAATCAGTTTGTATTTCATCTGGAAAAAAAAGACGTTGGGCCGTGTAGCTCTTTTTAACAGTTGTCCAGCGGGGAGGTATAAGTGTACCGGGGGCAATTTCGTCAGGAAAATAAACCTAGGCAGCAGGTTTTTTTTGACTGTGGGAGTCAACCAGAGTACCTGCTGAAAACCCACCACAGACACGGGGAGAGAACTCGCAAACTCCACACAGAAAGGTGGCACCCGAGCCAGGAGTCCAACCCAGGCTTATCTTGCTCTGCGATGTCAGCGCTCCTCACTGTACCATCGTGCCACGTGTAATGTGACCGTTCCAGCTCTCGGCAGCTGGGTGCAGCCACACTTTGACAAAATGACATTTGTCGCGAATTTTCTCTCTCATCGCCACGATTGTTATTTTTACAGCGTGGTTCAGATGTCTTGTGATTCCCCGTTTCACTCTTAAATTGTTTCGTTCGAAGCCGATACCGCAGAAGACAGCTTGCGTTTCAGTATTTTCCTGTTACCGAGTGAGGAGCGTTGTTGTTTAAAAATAATTCCCAAAACTTCATCGTCTAGAAGATCCAGTTTAACTTTCATTGTCTTCCAGTTAGAAGATCTTTGGCGAGTTTAAACGCTCCTCGCTTTCAACAGAGCTCGCATTGGCCATCTGGAAGGAGTTAAGGATTGTTTAAAACCGATACGAATTAACAAAGGAGGGCGGCACGGTAGCCCAGTGGGTGGCGCTGTCGCCTCCTGACAGAAAGGCGGTCCCAGGTTCGAATCTCGGCTCGGGTGCCTTTCTGTGTGGGAGTTTCCATGTTCTCTCCCCGTGTCCGCGTGAGTTTTCGCCGGGCACTCCGGTTTCCTCCCACAGTCCAAAACACACGCTACCGCATAGGTTAATTGGCTGGCAGACTAAATTGCCCGCAGTGCCCCGTGATGGACTGGCGTTCCCATCGTGGGTATATCCCTGCCTTGCGCCCTGTGTCTGCCGGGATAGGCTCCGGCGCACCGCGACCCTGTACGGGACTAAGCGGTTTCTGACAATGAGACGACGAGATGAGCAGAGGACAAAAGGGACGTCAGAGGTCAATTCAATGCGGGTTACAAGACACCGGGACGGCACTGTGAAATCGTACCGACACACTCCAGTGGTGAGCGCACAGAACTCCGAAACAAACCCGCTGCCAGGGTTTGAATCCCAGTCATAGATAAACATCAAGGTGTCCTAACCGGTCCGGGGCGCCATTCCCCTGCCTCAGCAACCAGCGCTGACCAGCGTGGAGAAGTATGGACAAGCGACCTTGGGCTCTCACCTCTGAGACACCAGACAACCAGAAACTTTTTTTGGAAAATTAAACCGTATCTTAAAATCAAAAAACAGAGGGGAGAACTCGATGCAAATGCGTCGTTTTAATTGACTGGTGCGTCATTATTATTTTGACACATCTGACAAAACTCGCAACGTTCATATTTCAAAAAGAGCATAATCCTCTCACACCGCGGACAGACTGCAGCCGTGGGGAGCTAAGCTGTTCATCCAGCAGTGGATTTTTTTTTACGGTAAATAGGTGAATTTCTCAAGCGAATTGGCATGGAGAGATTGATGGATATCTGTGCATAACATTTACAGACTTTCGGCAACATTTCAGAAATGTTTGAGGGTGAGGAGAGGCGTGCGCGCGTGCGTGTTTTTTTTTTAAAGGGTAAAGAAATATGTCGCTTGATCATCGCCCGCGCGGATGCCATCACGTTGCATTGCGGACATCAATCTGTGCGAGTGACAGCCGCGACAGCGTGGCCAATACGGCTGCAAGAATGCAGACTCGCAGACCTTTTGAAAAATAAATTAAATCGCACGGAGCAAAAAACATTCAGCTCCAGGCCACGTAGCTCTCCTGCCCATGACACGGCACCCACTGTAGTGGTAAATTAATAAATTAAGATCCCTGCTCGGTTATAGATTTTTTTTTCCATCTCCCTCGTGTCTTTTTTTTATATTTTTAATGCGATGTCTCCAAAGGCAACAGTAAAAAAATATATTAAGAAACTGGTTTTGGTTCCGGTCAAACGGGACCTGAGCGAGCGACTGTTGAAAGGCACCTTGAGCTCTAAATGTTGTGTAACGTTCATATTTTTTTGACAACCGTTTCTGACGAATTATTTTTTTTATTTTAACTACTGTTGCGGTGGCTTAGTGCTCCTGCGCAAAAAAAAAAAGGTCGCTGCTCATAAGCGCACGGTGCTTCTCGTGCACTGCGTGGTCGTGGCCGGAGCTCCGTGCAGCGCTTGGTGACCCTCGGGTGAAAAAGCGCTCGATACATGTTGTGTCTGACGATGCCGCGGCCCTGGAATATCACGGAGTTTGCGGCAGTACAGGGCACACAGTCGTGATGGCTTTTCATTGATGATAATGGTTAAGTAGATTTAGAAAGTAGGGCCGGACACCCAGAATTCTCTGGGTGTACGAAGGCGAACTATCGGCGGAGGAGAAGTGGTTAGACAGCAGGAGTGCTGGACTCCAGACCTGTTCACCAAGGGAGACCCTAGCAGGAGCGCTGGACTTCCAGGTGACAGAGCTCTGGAGTTCATTGGAATACGCGAACCCCACTCGGACACCAAGGTTGCGACAATGACGTCAATGCATTAGCAGGATGAATGTGAATAGACGCAGGATTATTCACGTTGATTTCAGCCGCTCAGTCAATTCTGTTCTACGTTTAGACCAAAAACGCCAGAATGTGAAATCTTGGCCATGACATTCGATTCACACTTTGTGTTGTGCGATGTTGTGTTCCAATTATGTTTGACCACGGCCCGTGCGTGTAGGGTCTGTCTGGCGAGAGACATAAGATTGTTTGTCGCTCGTCACCTGCAACGTTTATTTACATTTTATTTCGTCGCAATCCGACCAACAAATGCATTTTTTATCTCCGCTCATAAGTATTTCTCTTACATTTTTTTTACATTTTTTGTAAACATTTTTTACTTAAATGCCACTGCCATTACAGTCCCTGCTTTAATTTGATATTCAATACCATATTAACCTTACGTGTCTGCTTATCTGTGTACATATATTTCTCAGTTATGCGCAAAAATAAGAGTGCAGTAGTTGAATTCATCGCTTGCTGTTTGGGTCAAATTTTCAAGAGGTTTCTCCACTTTCAAACAACTTAATATCTTTTATTGAACGTAGACTATTGAATTTGGTGTCGTGAATACAAATATATATATATAAATAGCCATTATTATTATTATTCTGGAAGCGCGGGGGGGGGGAGGTGAAACATATCAGGATGGGTTTTTTTATATTTTTGCATTTTTATATTTTCGCGAGCGAAGCTGTGAGCTTTCACACAAAACCCAAAAATCCTGCAGCACTGAGAACGTCATTGCATTCGAATCCAAAATCTGATTGTGACCGATCCACGCAAGGCTTTTTTGTGTGTGTGTGTCATCCGTTCCAAATATGTCTGTGCGATAACTGTGGCCGCATTGTTCCTGAGTCTTTGCTCTCTCCTGTCAATGAATCATTACGTTTGGAAACACGCCGCGGAAATTGCAAGCAATGCATTGAAACTCTCTGCGTGTGCGCGTGTGTGCTCACAAACAGCACTTGACCCTAGAGCCTTTTAAGGCTGTATGGGGGGCAGGGGGGGGCGGCTCGTTGTCTGAATCTTTGTCTTCAATGTATAGAAAACAGTCGGTAGATTGGAATGAGTGACCGCAATTCGCAGCCGCAGCCATGGCAAGCGGTATACTGGACGTGGTGTGCCGGATACGGAACTGTGTCTAGGGTCATGCACTCATTCAGAGCCAAACGCATTGAAGCTCTGCTCGTGGCAGTGGCGGTGGTGTAGTATGGGCAGGCCCATGAAATGGAACGGAGGCTACTGTGGGTTGGAACGTGTGTGTCACCTCGTATGCATCATCACGTTGAACACGGTCTTTGTGTACTTGTATATAATTTATCCGAAAATGTTTATATTTTTACACGGGGTGACATTGAAGGCCTTCATGTATGGCCCGGATTATCATTGCGGGGACAATGGTCTTGGGGGGGGGGGGGATAATGGTTTTTGGGGTTTCAAGGGAGCGATGTATATGTTGTATATAGAAAGGTCGCTCGCGCGTGAGTTCGGGTCGGGTTTTCCACATAAAGTTCGTCAGACACAGCCGTGTGTGCAAGCGAGCGATTGTTGTCTGCTGTCTGTGTGAAAAACAAGACATTTACAACTCCATCCAACATATGAACTCTGGAAGACAAGGACTCTGTTCGTTCGGCATGCAGTGGAATTTCAGTTATATATATAAATATATATAAAACTTGCAATGCTGCCGTTGTAATATTAGTGGTGTTTGCCTGGAGCATGTAAGGATTATTATTATCAAAAACCATATTGGTGTGTGAGATTATTTCTGGGTCTCGGTAAATATCGGTGTGTTCTTGCAGAGCCAATGGCCTGTGAGGGAGAGCGTTGTTAAACGCGTTATACAATTCATTTGTGTTGACTTGGTGAACGCGTATCTGTAAGTCGTTTCTAAGATTGTGCCGGATTCAGCGAGGGGTCGGAATCATTGCGATTAAGATGGTGGTGAGCAGGGAACGGTATTTATTTTGCTACAGTCGAATTCGAGACTAGAACTGCGATGCACAAGAGATCCTGCCACACTCAGCCCATCAGTGGGCCACGTACGCCACCGAGTGGCCCGTGGAGACCAAACTCAAGTGAGCCAAGTGGACCTTGAAACGCGAGACGTTTCAGAAGCCTTGCCCGAGACTACACACGATCGTAACGGTGTAGGTTTTTTCCACGGCTCGATGCGTGACGATTGCTCCGAAAAAGCTGCTCTCTCGGGACAGCCGCGTCGCTCGCTTCCTCTCTCTCTCAATCCCCATTGCGACGTTTCGCCTCCTCGCACGTTAGAGGCGCACACTGCGCCCGAGGTTGCCTCCAGCGTGCGAGGAGGCGAAACGTCGCGAGGAGATGAGAGAGGAAGCGATCGACGCGGCTTTGCGAAGCAATCATCACGACACACGCTTGTCACGAATCGAGGCGTGTGGGTCCCGTGAAGCGAGAGGACCTCGCTTGTGCGGTCCTCCAGTCCGCTTTATCGGTTTCACCCGAGCGCCTGCTCGCCACGATGCCACCCGCGCTTGGCTCCACGTGCAGCGCAGTTACGCGGCGCACGGCACGGCGCCGAAACGTCGGCGCGACCACGCACCGCGCGCCGGGGCTTCCACCTCGCAGAGGCGCAAGGAAACCGGGGCGACACGGGGTGTGAACGGGACAAGAGAAGGAGGAGGAAGAAGAGAGTCTCTCATCTCTCGGTGTCAGAAACCGCTCAGTCCTGTACAGGGTCGCGGTGAGCCGGAGCCTATCCCGGCAGACACAGGGCGCAAGGCAGGGATACAGCCACGATGGGACGCCAGTCCATCACCGGGCACTGCGGGCAACTTAATCTGCAAGCGAATTAACCTATACGGCAGCGTGTTTTTTTGGACTGTGGGAGGACAACGGAGTGCCCGGCGAAAACCCACGCGGACACGGGGAGAGAACTCGCAAACTCCACAGAGAGAAAGGCAACGGAGCCGAGATTCGAACCCGGCACCTTCTTGCTGTGAGGCGACAGCGCTACCCACTGGGGCCACCGTGCCGCGCGAACGAGGAATGGACCCTGCGTAATTGTCAAAGACCCGGACTTGCCTTGAATGACTTGTTCCGGGATAAGGTACAGAATTCTCCGGACAAACGAGGAGGATGGTTTAAAAAAAATAAAAAAAACCCAGGATAGGTTACAACCCCAGCAGGCATGCTTAATCGAGATAAACACAATGCATAACCATCTTCGCCTCGACTCATTGTGACACACGTGAGACGTGAGGTCTCTCACTTTTCGTCTAGACATTGGTACACAGGGGTTAGTGGCCCATAACGCGAAAGTAAACTCCAAATGTAGCTTAGGCCGGCAAACACACGAGCGGGCTGGGAAGCCGCGGTATTCCTTGAGCAGAGAGGCAACCCGTTTCGTGTGCGACAACGTCAGTGTTTGGTCACCGTCAGGATGAATGAGGGTGAGCGGGGGCTTGTGTTTGTCGGGTTGTCTGCGGCGCCGCAAACGCCACGTGTGCGAACTGAGCCGTTCCAATATTCATGTCAGGCAAAACACGTGCTTCATGTCAAAGCCCTTTGCGAGAGTTCGACCCTTGGCTCGGTCGCATTGGCAGCTGAACTCTACCAGAGGCCCAGTGTTTTTATCCGAGACGACCACGCGGCTTTTAATTGCGTGATTGTAGCACACACACACAAAAAACAAACGCTTGAATGTGTTACATTTTTTTTTAATAAAATGTGAGCCTCAATGGGAGAGCCTCAATGGATCCCAGTGGGTCTCAATATTCGGTTTTAGGAGATTCTTATAATTGGATGTCCAGCCAATTCCCGAGTGATCTTTTCACGTGAAAGGACGTTAAATTACGGCGACAAATTAACCCCCCGTGCATCGGAGGAGGTGTAACAGCCGTTGAGAACGTGTACTCATCCATCAGCAACGTACTGACTGCACTGCCATCTACTGGCCACAATTGTGACTCACGCGTGATGGGAGCCACAGCACTCGCCTGAGAACTGCTGCTGTTTTACAGCTGTGCGCCACCGAACACCATCTCATCTCATTGTCAGAAACCGCTGAGTCCTGTACAAGGGTCGCGGTGAGCCGGAGCCTATCCCGGCAGACACAGGGCGCAAGGCAGGGATATACCCACGA
>JAZEWT010000005.1:1141856-1152344 GCA_036362905.1 Mordacia mordax
GTCTCTGTGTCTCTCTGTCTCTGTGTCTCTCTGTCTCTCTCTCTCTCTGTCTCTCTCTGTGTCTCTCTCTGTCTCTGTCCGAGGAGTTTAAAGTTTATCGAGGAGACGCCTCCCGCTCGTTTAAACCAAACAAACACAAAGTTGACTCCCCTGTGAGATGTGCGGTCCACGTCAACTGCTGACTCCTGTCAATCCGGAGGAGCAGCGACTCTGAGTAGAGTAGGAGCAGCGACTCGACTCTGAGTAGAGTAGGAGCAGCGACTCTACTCAGAGCAGGAGCAGCGACTCGACTCTGAGTAGAGCAGGAGCAGCGACTCTACTCAGAGTAGAGCAGGAGCAGCGACTCTACTCTACTCAGAGCAGGAGCAGCGACTCTACTCTGAGTAGAGTAGGAGCAGCGACTCTACTCAGAGTAGAGTAGGAGCAGCGACTCTACTCAGAGTAGAGCAGGAGCAGCGACTCTACTCAGAGCAGGAGCAGCGACTCTACTCAGAGCAGAGTCGCTGCTCCTACTCCGCATTGAGAGGAGCCAGCAGTCGAGGTGGTTCGGACATCTGCTAAGGATGCCCCCTGAATGCCCCCCCCCCGGGAAGTCTACCGGGCACTGCCCCCACCGGGCACTGCCCCCACCGGGCGGAGGAGACCTCGGGGTCGACCCAGGACACGCTGGAGGGATTTACATCCTTCGGGCTGAGCCTGGGAACGAACGCCTGGGAATCCCCCAGCAAGAGCTGGGATCTACTGTCGAGTAGACGGATGTCTGGTCCCACTCTGCTGCCACCGCGACCCTCGCCGGGACAAGGCGGTGTAGAAATTGGAAATGAACAGACAGACAGTCCGATGGGGCGAGTGGGCCTGAGTGAGTGGGGCGGTGGCCGCCATGAAGACGAGAGCAGTGTTCCGAGTGCGCGTGATGTCTTGTTGGTCTCGCTCCCGTTTTGTTGGCGGCGTGCACGTGGCCTGGCACGGGCGGGCCACCGTCACTTGGTCAGTGGTTGTCGCGATGGCTGGGGAGGTTTGGGGAGGCGGCGGAGTGGGAATCCTCCTCTCTGCGCGCAGCTACTGCGTGGCCACGCCGTTCTACTCTGTGGAGTAGAGAGAGTGCACTTGGCCTGGCACGGGCGCCGTGGGGAACGTTCACCGCCACGCAATTGGCCAACGTTGGATTTGTTCACTCAACTCGATTAAACGTGCACAACGCATGACTATTACACGTGGTCATTGAAAACACGCTGCGGTTATAAAGGCGTTAATATTTATTTAAAGTATATATTGGGGGCCGCAGATTGATGTCAGAATCAGAGGCCCTCCCCGAGGTGGTTCCATCCCCATCTCGGGCGCCTTTCTGTGTGAAGTTGGCCGATTCTCCCCCCCTGCCGTGGACAGTCCTTGCAGACGTAAGCCGGCAAAGTGGTATTGCATCAACTTTAAAATGTTTTCACAGCAATGCAACGTCCCGTGTTACACTCGTGTTGTGATATCAGAACCAGTGCTTGTTCGTGAAAGATTTTCAATAAACACAGGCAGATGATCGCTTTCCACAGCGGGTTTTATATACACATATATATATTTTTAGAGGGGATGGGGGGTGAAATGAGCTGTGTCTGACGTGCCCCCTTATTCACGAAACGTGTCTTTGGAAAGCAAATCATGCATTGAGCCGTGAAGACCTACATCAGTAAATAGAGGAAGTTTCAACCAGAGGCGCTTGGTTTGATGCCCTTGTAAATGGACCAAAATAAAAGTAACTTCAGCCTAAACAGAGTAAAGTTTATAAGTCTGGGCTTCTGCCAGCCTATGACTGCGAGTCTGATTCTCTGTGCATCGATAGGTCTCTATTTTAACTGTGCGGTCTCTTAAGCAAGTGGTTTTATATGAGTCTGTGTGAAACGTGGTCTGCGAGTCTGGATGTCATCGTGTATCACACACCGATATCTGTATGCATTTCGAGTATACCGTGGATATATTGTATGCAAATGCGCCCTTTAATAAGTTGTAAACTATAGAAGTGATCCGTGAAAGTATGGAACCTCAACTTAAGAATCTGTGTGGAAACCGTGGTCACGATTTTCTTGTGGGCAGGAAGTGAGTTATTAAAACTAGCCCGAACAATTAGATTTTGAGGTTGCAATTTGACACGTGCAGTACATTGCTAGTAGTACGTAACAACAAGCGCGCTATTGTTGATTTGCAGCTGATGTGTCGTCGTTGTTGCTGACGTGGCGTTCTCTCCACAGCTCTGTGCAGCGCTTTGTGACCCTCGGGTGAACGCGCACTGGAAGTGCAATTATTATTGGCAACAGAGTGAATGCGGATAATGATGAAGGCCCCGCGTATGCTGGGTGCCGTCAGAGCGTCTCTGCTAACATTTCCCAGTGTTCAGACTTCCTGAAGCTCAGCTCTGCCTCTGCGTTTCACCCCCCACTGAGCGTGGACTTTCCCCACGTACATAAGATTACAACAGGTTTTACCGTATCTGGCGATTATGCAGGTGTTAAGATCTTAACAGCTGCATAATCGCGGCAGGTGTTAAGATCTTAACACCTGCATAATCGCCAGATACGGTAAAACCTGTTGTAATCTTATATATGTATACTGACAAAAAAGTACCCATAGCGTTAACATCTTCACCTAAGCTATAAAGCATTGATACTGCATTGTCCTATTTGCCGGCTGACACCGGCAAATAGGCTCAAAAGGAAGCCACTGCCAGGTGAAGGTCGGTCAGTTGAAGGACAATGCATAGGTTATCAAAGCTACCTGTTTGCATACTTTGCCACTAGTATGTGTGGCTTTTGCAAACTGGACACATTGTAAAATGTGCCTATTTTGGTGTTTGGGATCTTAACACCCGCATAATTGCCTGGCAATTATGCAGGTGTTAATATCTTAATACCTGCATAATCGCCAGATACGGTAAAACCTGTTGTAATCTTATATATACTGGCAAAAAGAGTACCCATAGCGTTTCCCCACGTATTTATTTGTGCCATTATTATGGTATAATTTATGAATGCAGGTGGATCGCGTTGCACGTTGCGCTGTATCCTACACTAGAGCTCTCACATTAATGCATTTTTAATGGACGTGCACTGAGAGCTTGGTAAAGTTCGATGTAAAAGGGTAAACGTTCAACAGTGGGTGTTTTGGTTTAATCTCGCACACAAGCCAGACACCTTGGAAGGGGTGGCAGTATGGGAATTGCTCTCGGGAACCGCGACCTTGATAGCCGTGTCGAGCGCTCCGCATCAATTCTGCGCGACACCCCGCCTCTGAAGTTGGAGACGTGGTCGGGCGGAACGATGCAAGGTGACGGGAGGAACGCTTGACATGGCTATCCTGAAAGAGCAGCTCTTGACATCAAACATCGTACATCGAGATATAAACACTATCTCGATAGAAAGTTGGGAGTCGCCACACATTACAGCGCAATTTGCCGAACAACTGACCACGTAAGGCATGTTTTTGGGTGACGGTAGCACAGTAATGACATCTGCACCACACAGAAAGTCCTGCCCCAAGCAGTTCGATTTCCACCTCGGGCACCTTTCTGTTTGGAGTTTGTGTTCTCTTGCCAGTCTGTGTGAGTTGTTCCTCAAGCTTCTCTGGATTCCTCACGAAAAAACAAAACAGAGCACGCTCGTTAATTAAATGGCCATGAACGCGATACATGGGATGCAGTTTCTGGCCAGTGTTGGCGCCGGCTGACTGCGCGACTGCCTTCTCCCCCTCCCGCACACCTCTGCGATTTCCTCGTGCCTCCGGGTCGTTCCTGTCTTCGAACGATCGCCTTCGAAACGAGCCGTGCGCCACGCCGTTGTGAATTGCGTTCGTCGTGAGGCTGCGAGTATCGATGGTGCGAATCTCGCGGCCTCCGCCTCCCGCCTTCGCGTGTTGGGCGCCCAGGCGGAGGACGGGGACGTCTCGGAGGACTCCCCGCTGCAGGTGGAGATCTCCGACGCGCTCAGCGAGAAGGACAAAGTGAAATTCACGGTGCAGACGACGGTGAGTTCCGCCATGGCTCGGCCACGCCGGTCACGAGCAAGATTGCACCGCTGCCGCGCGCGCGCGCGCGCGTCGCGGCCGCGCGCGATTAAATCCGCTGCTGGATGAGGACGTCACCTTGCCGTCGCCGTTTCACACGCGGTCGTGTTGGTCGTGCTAACGGCTCATTGATAGTCACGGTTCATGCCGCACTACCATTCGAGAGGTACTTGTGTGACTCAACCATGCTGGTCAGTGTGGGGGTCAATGAAATTCGACGAGAAACACATGGGCATAGAAGTACAGTACAGCAATGTATTTTGCAACACCACCCTGCATTCGCCATCAATGAAAGTGAAAGCAGCATTGGTGTCTAGTCACCTCCAGTGGTGTATATTTAATAGCAGAGTACCCGCCCTGCAGATGAACGTGTTCCAAGCGTGTGCCACGTCTCTTGATGACGTTTTATTTTGACATGATTAATTTAGCCCGGATCTCTTCCTGGTCTCCTATTGGGACGATTGCTAGCTCTCCGAAGTTTCACAACACTAGTGAAATTGGGCCCCAGAAACGCCTTGGCGCTGTTCAGACAACGCTCGTGCTTTGTGAAGAATTAAAAACCCAGTACTCTCGGTGTGGACACGCGTAAAAACTCTTGCTCGATCGTACATCGTGCGTCACCCAAGGACGGAGTGAAATGATTTTGCGGTCGTACGCGACGGCGTTCATGTCTAAGATTACAGCAGGTTTTACCGTATCTGGCGATTATGCAGGTGTTAAGATCCCAAACACCAAAATAGACACATTTTACAATGCGTCCAGTTTGCAAAAGCCACACATACTAGTGGCAAAGTATGCAAACAGGTAGCTTTGATAACCTATGCATTGTCCTTCAACTGACCGACCTTCACCAGGCAGTGGCTTCCTTTTGAGCCTATTTGCCGGTGTCAGCCGTTGCCAAAAGGCAGTCAGCTCAGAACAACGCAGTATCAATTCTTTATAGCTTAGGTGGAGCTGTTAATGCTATGGGTGCTTTTTTGCCAGTATACTTAACACCTGCATAATCGCCAGATGTGGTAAAACCTGTTGTAATCTTATATATGTATACTGGCAAAAAAAGTACCCATGGCGTTCACGTCGTTGCACCCACGCCCTCCGCCCACGCAGACGTCCCTGCCCACGTTCAAGCAGGGCAAGCTGTCGGTGTCGCGGCAGCACGAGGAGTTCATCTGGCTCCACGACTCGTACGTGGAGAACGAGGACTATGGAGGCATCGTCGTGAGTGTCTCGCCGAGCCCGAGCGATTCGCGGTCTCCCCGCGCGCCCTCGCCCGCGCCGCGGCGGCGCTGGCTGGACCGCGCGTCGGCAGGCCTTACCCGGACCGCTGCCGCGTTACGGTTGTCCCCATTTGGGATCACCCCCCCCAAGATGGTCTGCGCGCAGGGCAATAAGACCGCTGAAATGCGTTCGCGTAGGCGTTCATGGCCCAGTGCGTGGGAACCGCTCTCTCGAGAGCTGCTGTTCTGCAATAGCCATGTCCGCGCGTTCCTCATCTCCCCTTGGCGGTGTTTTTGCCCGAAGATGTCTCTCACGTGGCAGGTGAGACACCATGGCAGGGAGAGAGAGCAGGAATGGTCAGCACTGCCATTTCGAAACGGCAGCTCTCGGGAGCTGCAATGCTGATAAATCGAGACGTGAGAAGCTACGTAACTAGATATCACATGTTTACTGTCTCATCATCTCATTCTCAGAAACACTTAATCCTTTACAGGGTCGCGGTGAGCCGGAGCCTATCCCGGGAGACACAGGGCGCAAGGCAGGGATATACCCACAATGGGACGCCAGTCCATCACCGGGCACTGAGGGCAATTTAATCTGCAAGCTAACTAACCTATGCAGCAACATGTTTTTTGGACTGTGGGAGGAAAACGGAGTGCCCGGCGACAACCCACGCGGACACGGGGAGAGAACTCGCAAACTCCCACACAGAAAGGCACCCGAGCTGAGATTCGAATCCGGGACCTTCTTGCTGTGAGGAGGCGACAGCGCTACCCCACTGGGCCACCGCGCCACCCATGTTTACTATTTCGGCAGAAAATGCCACGCGAGCTTGGAAGCTCTGGATGCGTAGTTCCCTTAGTGCGGCAAATGTTCCAACCGACCAACGCAGCAACGTATCACTTAAGAGGTGGAATTCACCACACTTTACGCCACTGCTAACCGCGCTCGACTCGGCAGTCTGCTCAGGATTTACGGGGAATTCTGTTTGTACGCGCGATCCCTTTCCGTGCCACCAGATCCCGCCAGCGCCTCCGCGGCCGGATTTCGATTCGTCTCGCGAGAAGCTGCAGCGCCTGGGCGAGGGCGAGGCCACCATGACCAAGGAGGAGTTCTCCAAGATGAAGCAGGAGCTGGAGGCGTGAGTGCGGATGAGAGCGCGGTGTTCCGCTGCACGCGCTGCGTTACGCTTGGGTGGGGGGGGCGTGTGCAAGCGTGTGCAAGCGTGCGCCAGCGTGTGCAAGCGTGTACAAGCGGAGCAAGGTGCACAGCCACAGTTGTGTTGATCAGCACTCCGGATGATGTTTTGGATACCTGTGGAAAATTTTCCTGCAGTTTCGAGACACTTAATTGAATGTACCTTCAGGGTAAAATGGTGGGGGTATCGGAGCAGAATTTTACAGCAGGAATGCCCTTCCTGACGCCAACCCCCTTCAGTCGGAGTGTCTTCAGATTGTACTTTGTCTGAAGCCTTCCCCCAGACCTCTTCACCAAAGGAGCCCCCACCTGGAGCGCTATACAATCGAACATTTCTCACACGAGGCTCTTGTGTAAATCTCACAGGACCTGCAAACATGGTCGGTCACGTTTGCCTTCACAATGCCAGCGTCGATGTGAACTTGACTGGACCGTTTGTAGCCCTCAAACGTGAGACCACCATCAACATGACGAACTCCATGGAATGATGACTGCTTCGGGAAGCTGCTCTCTCGGGACAGCCGCGTCGATCGCTCCCCCTCTCTCCACCTCGCGACATTTCGCCGCCTCGCACGTTGGAGGCATCCTCAGGCGCTTTGTGCGTGTGTCGTGTGTGTGACTCCTATTTATATGTAGGTTCTATGTATGTGTTGAGTCTCTTCTACAGCGTAGTGCTGTGTGTGTGTGTGTGACTCCTATTTATATGTAGGTACTGTGTATGTGTTGAGTCTCTTCTACAGCGTAGCGCTGTGTGTGTGTGTGTGACTCCTATTTATATGTAGGTACTATGTATGTGTTGAGTCTCTTGCACAGAGTTGCTGCCATCCAGGATCAATGGACGACCACTCCGTGGTACTTTAATTCGAAACACCGCTCCGCGATGTCCTTGCGTGGCCACGCGCTTGCAGAGAATATTTGGCGATCTTCAAGAAGACGGTGGCCATGCATGAAGTGTTCCTCTGCCGACTCGCCGCCCACCCCATCCTGAGCCAGGACCGCAACTTCCACGTTTTCTTGGAGTACGACCAAGAGGTACAGCGATAACCTCTATTTACGTTGCATCCCCCCCCCATACGTCGTTTCTCTAAATACGTCATCACTTTGCTGGTGGGCACCGCCTCAACCCACACTGCCATCCTTTCCATTATCCGTCGCCGCCCCAGCCTCTCCACCCAGCCCTGTCCCCACTCACCACCCATCTACCCACGCCGCACACACATGCCCCCCAGGTGACATCATCCGGCACATCCTCCCCCCCCACCCACCCCCCAGCTCTGATGAGACCACCCTCAACCGAAGCTGCCCACCCTCGCCACCACGCCGTCTGATAACCGATCCCTGGTGACAAATTGCTTCGATATGCGTTCGTTTCCATATGCGTCGTGGCTGTCGTTACGTGGTCAGTCGGTCCGAATTCGCAACCGTGAAGTGGTTCGACTGCATTCGCAGCTCAGCGTGCGTGGCAAGAACACCAAAGAGATCCTGGGCGGGTTTCTCAAGAGCATGATGAAGTCAGCTGATGAAGTCCTGGTTTCAGGAGCAAAGGTAAAAGATGTCTCTTTGGAAAACTCATCTCATTGTCGGAAACCGCTTAGTCCTGTACAGGGTCGCGGTGAGCCGCAGCCTATCGCGTCAGACAAAGGGTGCAAGACAGGGATATACCTACGATGGGACGCCAGTCCATCACCGGGCACTGCAAGCACTCTGGTCTGCGAGCCAATTAACCTATGCAGCAGCATGTTTTTTTGGACTGTGGGAGGAAACCGGAGTTCCCGGCGAAAACCCACGTGGACACGGGGAGAGAACTCGCAAACTCCCACTCAGAAAGCAGCGCCCGAGCCGAGATTCGAACCCGGGACCTTCTTGCTGTGAGGCGACAGCGCTACCCACTGGGCCACCCTGCCGCCCCCTAAATTATAAATATAATTGTTTACATTCTGATGACTTTAACCTGTTGGCCAGCTACAAATCTGTGTGCAGTTCGCAATGTTGTTCTTACAGCTGTACCTTAAATTTTTTTCACCAAACTCTTACCAAAGCGTGCCGATGTAAAATGGACTCACACAACTTTTTTCGTGAGATTGACAGGATAAATATTGTGATGCCTGGAGCCCTTGTTTCGAAACACAGCTGGTTGAAAGTCTCCTCACGTACGGTCGCTCGTGAGAGTTGTTCACACACACGTCACAATTCCGATCGTTGTGGGTTCTTAAAGGGGTTTCGTAGAAAAGCTTCTGCTTCCACTCCTTGTTGATGTTTGCCGTAGTCGGGACCGCAGTGCAGTCGTTGAGTTTCACAGCGCTGTGTGCGTCTCCGCTGGCTCCACCGGTTTCTCCGTTCACACAGTAACGTGCAATGTTAGGCGAGGCTGTTCTACGCAGCGCTAACTTCTGTGCCTCGTAGAAAGGAAGTCTCGCTTGGGGTGCTTCACCTGCCACCTCGGCGCCTGCCTGTAGGGTTTGTGAGTTCTCCTCTTGTTCGGCGTGGGCTTCCTCCATAACTAAAAAAGTTGTTTGTTAATTGGCCGATAAGATAATATACGAGATGCTGTGTCTGAGGACATGTTGGCGCCGGTTAACCACACGATTGCCCCCCCCCTACCCACCCACCCCCACCTGTGCGGATTTATCTCGCCTACGAGTCATTCTCACTTTGTAACGAACACTGTGCGCGTTCTAAACCCTTAACATTAAATGAAATCGCTGAGTTAACATCTGCGACAGCACAACATTTTAACTTTGCAGGACACGCCTAAGCGTTCATTGCAACTTGTGTAATGCACGCGATGTTAATTCTTTTGAAAAACTACTTTGCACGGCGCTCTGGTAGATCACATGCGTGTGAGCTAACGTTTTGTTAATCAAAGCAGACATGCTCAGACATATTTCTTTGTGGTTACTCAGCGTGCCACGGATAGTCTTAACGTCTGCGCAGCATTGAAGAAGGGGTCGCCTCGTGTAGACATTCTGCATTCACGGCGATGCATTTGTGAACACGTGGATGTTTTGTTATCACGGCTCGACGAGTGTAAATCGCTCTTCGAGCTGCTCTTTCGAGATAGCCGTTGATCAGGAGAGGGGAGGCACACTCACCGCGGTTGACTTGAAGAGCAGCTCTGTGAGTACAATTGTCAAGGACACGTGTTACGCGGCATCTAGTGTCTCCCAGAGCCTAGTTACTCGCAGTATCGTGAACTTCGGACAGACTTTTAAGTCTATGGGTACTTTTCGCCAGTATACATATATAAGATTACAACAGGTTTTAACGTATCTCGTGATTATCCAGGTGTTAAGATCTTAACAGATACGGTAAAACCTGTTGTAATCTTATACATGTATACTGGCAAAAAAGTACCCATAGCGTTAACAGCTTCACCTAAGCTATAAAGCATTGAGGCCGCATTGTCCTGAGCTGACTGCCTTTTGGCAACGGCTGACACCGGCAAATAAGCTCAAAAGGAAGCCACTGCCTGGTGAAGGTCGGTCAGTTGAAGGACAATGCATAGGTTATCAAAGCTATCTGTTTGCATATTTTGCCACTGGTATGTGTGGCTTTTGCAAACTGGACGCATTGTAAAATGTGTCTATTGTGGTGTATAATCGCCAGATACGGTAAAACCTGTTGTAATCTTACAGACTTTTAAGTGTCGGGTGGCGTGCTGGAATAACATTGCATGTGTCTGGGCTGCGCAGGACTCCGATGAGTTCTTTGAACACGAGAAGCTTTTCCTGCTGGAATACCACATACGCGTAAAGGAGAGTGCGCTCAAGGCAGACAAGATGACACGGGCGCACAAAAGTACGTGCCGACGCTTATAAGTTCGTAATCACGAAGTTCAAATTTCAAATGTGGCCCTGTGACCACACGATTGTCGCGCGGGCAGATACGCCAATTGATTTTGTTTATTTACAAGACAGCACTGCTTTGCCACTGAGGACAACTCCAGTGCCTCACCAACCAACTCGCAGCGCTTACTGCACTGTTCCCGCGCTCTCCACCGCCACTCGCAGCACTTACTGCACTGTTCCC
>JAZEWT010000005.1:1152630-1170513 GCA_036362905.1 Mordacia mordax
CGCGCTCTCCACCGCCACTCGCATCACTTACTGCACTGTTCCCGCGCTCTCCACCGCCACTCGCATCACGGGATTGATCAGGGCTGTCACCTGTAACAGCAGTTTACAGTCATCTGCTGTTGGATGAAGCCATTCCTCATGCAACCGTCGGTCGTAAGACATTGACCTCGCTGCTTGTTCCTGGTTGATATAGGTTCATCACAGGACAGGGGTGGGTCTCGGAGCAGTTGGGATATAACTTCACACATGGCTGATAATTGAAGTTCATTGCAGTCTGCTAACGCTTACTGCAGCGCTTTGCCTTTTAGCGCGTGAATGTTGTTTCTCTCGGTTTGGTTACCGTTGCATAACTTTGCCATTTGTTCGGTAGATATTTCTGAAGATTACATTGGAATCTCCACGTGGCTTTACAGCATTGGGGAGCAGGAATATTCCAAGCTAAGCAGGTGAATATTGAGCCAATTAAACTCACCTCGTGTAAATGCTGGGTGTTAAAGTAACCGTGCTGACTCCCTTCTCTGCTGCAGCACTGACTTTACACCCCCTCTGTGTTTCTTTTTTTAAACAAATAGGTTTTTGCAGCTGTCGTCAGACGTGTTTGAGAAGTACCGCGTAAGTAACTCCTTTGTTGATAATTTGCCTCTCTGATTTTCATTCAACGGTACATTTTTCACTCTTATCCTACATCAGTATTCTACTTGTATCTAATTGTGATGCGTTTGAGGTGATGACTGAGTGTCGGTAATGATAATCGTGGTGGTGGTGGTAGTAACATCTTTCCTGTAATAGTGCTGAGATGTGTGTTGTACTCAAGTACACTACACATGCAGGGTGATCCCAGCCACCTCAATTCTTATCATCATTATCAATACCCGCTTATACCCGTACAGAGTTGTAGGAGGCTGGAGCCTTTCCCAGCAGACAGAGGGTGCAAGGCAGAGCTATACCAGGGATATGACGCCGGTACATTGTTGGGCACTTTCTTCATCCTGTCTAAGGTCGCAGTGCGCTGCAGCTTATCCCGACGGACGGGGTGCATAGCAGGCGTATATGCCGGGGATGGGAGACGCCAGCCCATCACAGGGCTGGCGTCCCCCATCCCCAAGCAGCAACACGTCTCCGGGAGCACCTGGTAAAAAAAACTCACGCGGACACTTCGAGGAAATGTTAACTTGGAGCAGAAAGCCACGGGAGCTGGAATCGAACCTGCAATGTTTGCCCTGCGGAGCAGCAAGCGCCACTCATTGCACCACGTGCCACCCCATACAGATACATGTGCAGCCCATTAGCCAGTCTGCTGCTGGATGGGGACCCGTTGGTCATAGCAGTTGTTTCACTATACTTCCTCATACTGGTCAGTGCCGATCAGAAAAGCAGGAAGCAGAGATACTAGTACAGTACACCCAGTATATATTTCCCTACTGCCCTCTGCTGATAATGTAACCCAATTATATGCATTGTGGTCATGCGATTATTACATCATATTATTAATTCCGGGACACTCTACAAGTGCCATTCTTCTTAGTTTCTGAGCTTGGATAACATCGGGCACATTTCAGGTGATTTGGTCTTAGGCCAATGCCAATTTTGAGTAAATACTTTCTGAACCTCACTTGAACCTACTATAATAATAATAATTATTATCTCAGTCGTTTATTAGAACCAATTATCTAGGCCAAGGTGATCCAGGTGCAGTAGAGTCGGCCCCATTATCACCTTGTCGCTGCTTAGCAGTGTTTGCCGCATTAGGTTAATTATCAGCGTAAGAGGGAGCTGCCTTTTGTGTTCCTACAACCGCTGTGTCTGGTAAATGTTGGCGCCGGCTGCATGCATGGCTGCCTTCCCCTCGCCGCTCTGTTGTTTCCTCGCACCTCTACCAGTGAAGTCGCCCTGGATAAGGGCATCTGCTCAGTAATAATAATAATAATAGTAAATTATAATAATACTTGCAGAAGCAACAGAGCAGAGTGGCGTCAGACCAAGACCTGAAGCTCACGGACCTCCTGCGATACTACGTTCGGGAAACCCAGGCAGCCAAGGTAAGCGGTGAGCGTCCGTGTGGAGTTGCACGCAAACCAACGCCTCGTACCAGCGGACCAAGCAACCGTGGCTTGCTGTGTGAGAATTCCTCTCTCTCTATCTCTCGAGAGAGATGTCTCTCCCTTTAGCTCTCTCAAGAGAGAGAGAGATAGATAAGCAACCGTGGCTTGCTGTGTGAGAATGTCTCTCTCTCTGGCTCTCTCAAGAGAATTTCTCTCTCTCTCTGTGGCTCTCTCAAGAGAGAGAGAGACACAGAGAGAGAATTTCTCACACAGCTAGCCACGGTTGCTTATCTATCTCTCTGGCTCTCTCAACCGTGGCTTGCTCTTGAGAGAGCCAGACAGATAGATAAGCAACCGTGGCTTGCTGTGTGAGAATTTCTCTCTCTCTGTCTCTCTCGAGAGAATTTCTCTCTCTCTGGCTCTCTCAAGAGAGAGAGCCGAACCTCATCCCTCCCAAGGTGGGAGGTGAAAAGCAGTGAAGAAGAGGAGATGCGCTCGATAAGGCTCTCTTCAAAGGGTTTCTCAGACCCTCTTCATCGATATTCGTAACCCAAGCATATTTCTCTGAAGGCATTGAGATTGGTCTCACCGCTGAGTGAATCTCCGAGAGCCCGATTACATCGTTAGCAAGGAGGAGGCACAGGTCAACAGCGAGCCATCATCCGAGCACAACAACAGTGAGCAGCATCAACAGTCTCAGCCAGAGGACTTGGATGCCTTACGGAACGAGTGAGTTTTGAGACGGGATTTGAAGATGCTCAGAGACTCGGAATGATTATTATTTGTTATTTAATGTCCATTGATCTCGAGTCATTATTTTATTTAATTGATCTATTTTGATGTTGTTGACACGTCGTTCTCTCCATAACTCTGTGCACCACTTTGTAACCCTCTGGTGAAAGCCGCTTTACAAATGCAAATATTATTATTAGAGAGCGCCGGTGTAGTTTTGTCGTGGCTCAGAGCGCGGCGATGATCGCTTCCCGTGGCCGTTGTTTGGGGATCGCCGTGTCGAGCGCTCGGCACGGCTCCCCCGAAAGTACCTCCGCCGCTTCGCGCCAGCCCGGCGCGAGCGCTTGATGTCCCCGAGCGCGCCGCTGTCGGCGTCGTGTGGCCAGGACCTGCTGTACCGGCGCGCGCGCTCGCTCGTGGACGCCGAGAACGCCGGCAGGGCCCTGGACAGGGCTCGTGCCAAGGGCAAGGACGTTCAGCAGGCCGAGGGGCAGCAGAAGGTCGCCGTGCAGAAGTTCGACGGGCTCTCCGCGTCGGCGCGCCAGGGTACGCGCGCGCCAGCGGCGGTCGGATTGTCGCCGCGTGCTCTGCCCGGACGCTCTGCTTTGAATTCACCTGTGGGTTGGTGGAATGGTTTTGCTGCAGAAGCGGTCATGCGATGGCACGACGCAAATAGGAGGACGCGGGAGGCTCTGTTCGAGTTTGCCACTTGCGTTGGGCAGCTGGAACGTTTGTTGCTTTGCAGGAATCCCGCCACTAGAGCTTGCAAGCTCAGTGGGCATTTTCTGCTCTTCAAATTAAACGTCTGTCCAGTTGCGTGGAAACGTTTGGCTTGTTGTTCTGCAACGCTGTGTATATTTAAAAAAAAAACCCAAAAAAAAATGTTGCTGCCGATTTTTTCGTTCTGGTGCCGTTGTTGGCGCGCCGATCTCTCCGCGGCTCTGTGCAGCGCTCTGTGGCCCTCGGGTGAAAAGCGCTCTGTAAATGCAATTATTATCTTCAAGATGTGATCCATGTACATCCAATACCATTTACAAATGTCGACTGACATTTTCCATGACTGCAGCTCGTGTTTCTTCAGTGATGCTCTCCACAGCAGCTCTAATTTCTGTTTTCCGTTGTTCAACCGTGTGTGACTTATTCCAGCACCCAATGGTGATAATCGCCCAAATTGTACGCGTTTCATCACGCCAAGTTAATTATTACCAGTGAAATATTTCCGTAATTGTGGGGAATTCAAGCACTCATCTCATCTCATTGTCAGAAACCGTTTAGTCCTCTACAGGGTCGCGGTGAGCCAGAGCCTATCCCCGCAGACACGGGGCGCAAGGCAGGGATATACCCACGATGGGTCGCCAGTCCATCACCGGGCACTGCGGGCAATTTAGTCTGCGAGCCAATTAACCTATGCGGCAGCGTGTTTTTTTGAACTGTGGGAGGAAACCGGAGTGCCCGGCGAAAACCCACGCAGACACGGGGAGAGAACTCGCAAACTCCCACACAGAAAGCAGCGCCCGAGCCGAGATTCGAACCCGGGACCTTCTTGCTGTGAGGAGGAGGCGACAGCGCTACCCACTGGGCCACCGTGCCGCCGATTGAAGCACGAGACCGTCTTTTTTTTATTTCTACCATCCTTGACACGATGCGCCTGCTGCGCGCGTTCAGTCTGCGCTTCAACAGCGACGGTCTCTTGCGCCGCGTTTCAGAGCTCGTGGATTTCAAGCTGAGACGGGTGTCGGCGTTCCGCAAGAACCTCGTGGAGATGGCGGAGCTTGAGCTGAAGCACGCCAAGGTACGTCGCGCGCGCCGGCTTGTGCCGCGGGTTGCCGCGTTACCGCCGGTCCGCTGCGGGGCAGTGAGAACGGTCCGTGTCGGTTTTCACGGCTCGATGTGCGAGAGCTGCTCCCGAGAAGGTGCTGTTTCAGTACATCCGCGTCGAGCGCCTCCCCCTCTCATCTGTTCTGAAGGAGAAAGGGAGGGAGGGGGGGGTGGTGGTGGTGTGGGTGGCGCGCTCGACACGGCTGCCCCGAAACAGCAGCTCTTAAGAGCAGCTTTCCCGATACGCGCGTAAAGATGCACCACTTCTTACTGCGGGTGTTCAGTGCCGTCGTGTGCACGTGAGCTACAGTCTTCTAATGCCCTGTGTTCTCTCGTACAGGCCAGTTTGCAGATGCTGAACAACAGCTTGGCAGCGCTTCACAACTGTTAGGGGGGCCAACGGACGGACGTAAAACTCGAAGCCACCAAGTAGGAATGAATATTTGTTTGTGTCTTCCGCCAAGCTGTACGCTTCACATGCTCAGAGCGCATTGCTCCGCGTGCGTTATAGAACCTGGGACGCGCGTCATTGAAAGGAGCGTTGAAAGCAGCAAAGCTCTTGTTTACTGTATTTTCCCAGTGTCAATGCTAATGCAATAAAAATACAGAGAAATGCTTCCATTTTTGGGTCATGCCAACTGAGTTTTCTTTCATCGTAATTGAGGCAACATAGTGATGGTGATATGTTTGCCAATTGTAGTAAAATTAAAACGTAATTAACTTTGAAGATTGGCAAACCTCGGTTATATGTATTGATTTTTGACATTGCAAGTGTGATACCATTCTTATGTACAATTGTTTACTTTGGAAATATAAACCGGAGGTGCTGATGAGGTTATCAGATATCCGAATCTGCTTCCCCCTTTCAATGTGGCCCAAGTGGAAGCGTTGATGGAGAGCTTCCCAGCACATGAAGCTCCGCATGAGACACCAATCAGCTCCAGAGAGCTGCAGAGCACAGCCGTGAACACATACACAGTGGTCCAAACTACTATCACGGGCGCTACCTCACCGTGCTAGGTCCTTTATGGTCATGAAATTCCATTAATCTCTGCCCATGGTGTTACGCAATGTGTGTGTTCCAGTGTATCCCAGCGCTGTCGCCTAAAGTCATTCCTGCTAGGGTCTCTCTGGTGAACAGGTCTGGAGTCTAGCGCTTTTGTTCAGGTCTCCCTTGGCAAACGGGTGTGGAGTCTGGCGCTCCTGCTAGGATCTACCTTGCTGAACAGGTCTGGAGTCTAGCACTCCTACTTGTGTCTCCCTTGGTGAACAGGTCTGGAGTCTAGTGCTCCTGCTAGGGTCTACCTTGGTGAACAGGTCTGGAGTCTAGCGCTCCTGCTAGGGTCTACCTTGCTGAACAGGTCTGGAGTCTAGCGTTTTTACTAGTGTCTCCCTTGGTGAACAGGTCTGGAGTCTAGCGCTGCTGCTAGGGTTTTTCTTGGCAAACAGGTCTGGGGGGTAGTTTCCAGACATATCCTAAGACCCTCCAACTAAAAGAGGTTGGCATCAGGAAGGGCATCCGGCTATAAAATTCTACTCCCAACAGCCACACCATTAGCGTGGTCACGAAATGTGCGTCGAGCCCTCCTAGATGCATCCAATTGTTAAAGTTGCACACGTCTAGGATTTTCTATCATCTTTACACACTTGGTTATTGGTTTCCTAGAGGGTGGAGGCAAACGGATTTTCACGTCCGTTGACCTCATTTGCACTTTTCTGCTGGAATTCAAACAGCAATTAACAAGGCTGCGTACACGGATTACCTGTAGGGTTCATGCAGTTCATCGTGCTCGCGCTTATTATTAACACGAGCCCCATTGCCATAGGCATAATATGAAATGTAAAAAAACAACTCATTTAAGTAAATTAATATTCAGATCACAGTGAGTTCGTGAAATTCATAGTTATATCGGTGTGCGGTTACACTTGTTTCACCAGAGCAATGGGTTTTGACTACACGTCTTGTGGCCCAAAATTCTAGGAACTTTAAAGGCCATGACTCCTCTAAATGGAAACGTGTTTATATATAATGCGTACTATTATGAGCAATAGCACTTCCTCACAGCAACGAAGAGTCATTGCCTGAATCCTTGCCTATTTACAGTTTGAATTTTAAGGCGGTGTTATTGATGAACGTGAGTTGTTTTTTGGTATTCATCCTTAGGAACCCGTGCCAACTCACCATCGCGTAAATGTTCGGACCACAAACGGACGGTTCCGCAGTGGATCTCGCGTGACGACCGCATGTGTTGGACACGGCTGGGTCCGCAAGGACTGGAGTGGGAAGAAAAAAAACACTGGTTTTCATTTGTCGCCACTGTTTAACTGTACGCCTACCTTGACGTGTGAGATCACATTTGAAATTGACAAACGTTAGCAGTGTTTGAGACATCTTTGCAGGCTATCGAAGTCATGTGCATACTATGTTGGTTTCATGTTGACAAGTTGGTGAGTCTAATGCATGGCGACAGGACTGCGTGCTTTTAATCGCTGAAATAGTGCTGCGTTTATATTTGCTGTAGAAATCCGACCGGAGGTCACCTCGAATGGATCTGACGTTACGTCTATTTAAGCCAAGCAGGCTGGAGCCCATTCGTTGGCTGTGCATCCATAGAACATAACGGATGTTTAATGCTCGTGGATCTACATGGTGGGCAGCAGTGAGGAGTGAGTGCTGCATGAAAGCATTGTTAGACTCTATTTCTTTGTTGCCACTTCGAGCCTACTACTACACACGCGGCAGAGTGTGTGTTGGTAAAAGCCTGCGCACCTCCAGCGTTAACTGCTTTTGCTATAGTACATTCAAAGAACTTCCATGACCAAAATGATATAAAGGAGTACTCATCCAAATGGGTTTACAACAAATAAATGCATAGAAATATAGCACAAATGCACCCCGGGGGAGCGTCAGGTCTGGGTAAACTCAGTACTTCGTGACTGCCGTTAGTGTGGTTTTTAAAAAAATATTTTGGGTGCACGAAATGAACAGCAGTGCCTCCCCACAGAGAAGCTCCTCGCACTGGCACAGCCCAGTGCGGTGTCATTCGATAGCAGGTTTGTGAGAATCTGAAGCTGTACTTGAAGCGCCACAGTTTTGCTTTGTTAGTAGAGTTACCGTGCAAGCGACGCTTCCTGGAAGGTGGACCATTAACTACAAGCGGGGTGGATGCGCTGTGCGTGCCTTCGCACTGGCTCTTTAGGTCGTTATTATTAATTGGTATTGCGGCTTGCTGGCAGGGATATGCTTGCAGCGGTTTCGTGCGTTGGTTCGCCCATTGCTGGGTCGTTGTGGCTGATGTTGAGGTCGCAGCCGTTTTGAAAAGATCGGTCATGGAATGATTGATGGGGGCGTTTTGCCCAGAAAGCACGGAACGAGAGGGAAGCAGCCGCTGATATATTCAAATAAGCTACACTGGTGATTGGTTAATTTTACCGTAACTCATGCTCGTTACCCAGAGTTTAGAATGTCCAGCATGGTTGTGCCGTATATATTTTGTTTGAAGAGATCTTAACGATGAAGGCTATCGTGGAGAATTAAGTTTCATGTTATCCTTAGACTAATGTGAGCGTCTATAAGTAATTTAGAGCGAGGATTCTCAACCTTTTGCACCTCAAGGCCCATTTGGGTTTGGTTTCCACGGACCACTAGGTGGCGCTCGCGGCCCACTGATGTTTGGAGGTGTTGCCTTTGAATAACGAACCGATTGGAACTCGGTAGAATACACATTGATGGCCATTTAGCTCACTGATGGCCTTGACGGATGCCTTATCTTAAATGTTACGGACGTCTGGTTGTAGTGCTGTTTGTTTGGCAGCGCTCACTGCTGATGCGACCCAAAACGTCATCAGCCGTCTGTCTCTCGCCTGCCGACACAGGTGCCAATAATGTTGCCTTCAAAGGACAAAATGAGTGGCTGTGCACAGATGTCGTGTGTAACGTGCGAAAAGATGAATCTTCTCTGTTCGTCATCCATGGTCCTCCAGTGGTGCGGAGTGAGTCAATCAACCGTTTGGGTGGTTTGGCAGTGGCACTGGTTGAAAGTATGAGTGATAATGTGTTTTGTATAAACGAAAGCACACTTATTTGGTGGGGAAAAAATGTCAAGATTTGCTTTCAAGCGTCAATGGTAGTTTTAAAAAAAGTAGACACACGTTTTTCACATTAGATGAGTAAATTTAAAGTGAGCTCCTCTTCAAACGTACTCATGTAGTCTCGTTACACAAGTAAAAGTGAGTATTAGTGACCTATCTTAGAATACATGTAAGTACCAATTGGGGGTACCGTATATATTTACTGAATTAAATGTCTTCACAATATGGACCTCTGCGTCTGCCTTTACCTGAAATAATTCCACGTCGAATCTTCCAACATGCGTAATATTGTCAGTGCCTAAATGGGAATATTGGTAACTGAATTACCTTGTTACGTCTTAAGCCCTAGTTCTATGCAAGAGTGTGACTAAACTCAGAGGGACGTGACATTGTGCGTAAGTGTCATTATACCAAATTTATCGACGTGCCTGAAAAGTGCGGTGTGTGTTTGCTTTTCAAACTCTTTGCTCTGGGTATTTTTTTTATTAAAGAAGCTTTGCATATTAAGACATTGCTGTAATGTTGTTTTGAAATCGCAATTAAAACTTTAACTGGGTGGTCACGTTGGTCGTGTGCTTTTGTTGTTTGGGAGTTCATAATAACGCTTGTTTTGTGTTCGCTATATGAACGCCTCTGAACGTGGTTTGCAAAGTGTCGCAAACTGTTGACGCTCTCCGTTAATCTATTATTCTTTGGCTCGAGTTAACATTGTTATTGGACACTTGTGAAAGTATACAACCGCTATACAGCCGGAGTAGGGTCATGTTTCAGGCAAGGGATCTTGCATCACGCATGAGTTAATCGGCATACAATCTGACAATACCCAGTATGTTACAATTTAATTCACAAAATACATCTTAATAAGTAAACGAAGCAATATCGACTAATCATCGTTACATCTTTAATACGAAGACTATCGCGGCCAATGGCCATGAAATCCATTTTTTTGGGTTCAGTCACGTTAAAAATGTGTCGTAAACCCTCCTCCACCCGACACAGCCAATCAGATTTCGTCACATGAACAGAACGAGTAATTTGTGACATCACAACCGCCCCATATAGAGAGAGCCAAAGGCCGCTCGTCTCAAATTAGTGCGAATACCCGATGATGCTAATTGTAATTATCAACGAAACGTTGTATTTCGTTGTAAATGTGGATTTACTCTCCAACGCACCAGTGTGCCGACAAGTTAAACAAAGGCATGTCCTGTTCACGTGACTAGGCCTTACTGATTGGCTGTGTCGGGTGGAGGAGGGTTTACGACACAGGTGGCCTGACCGAATGTTTTATATATATATATATAGCTTTATGCAACGTACACTGATGCAGGTTTTCACGGGTCGATTCATGATAATCATTACTGCTTTCGTAGCGTGAAATGTCGCGAAGGAGAGAGCAGTAGTGCTGAGTCACACGGCTATCCCAAAAGAGCAGGGTTGGAGAGCAATCATCGTGCACTCGTACTAGGGTTTTTTTTTTCTCTACGCGTGTCAAAGTCACTGATATTGTGTAACATCTCTAAAGCTACGCCGCGTTGAGCCTGTACAG
The DNA here is from genome assembly GCA_036362905.1 of Mordacia mordax. Taxonomy (NCBI): domain Eukaryota; kingdom Metazoa; phylum Chordata; class Hyperoartia; order Petromyzontiformes; family Petromyzontidae; genus Mordacia; species Mordacia mordax. Next base: position 1,162,864 of record JAZEWT010000005.1, read on the forward strand.
ACACCACGTTTATGATTTTTCTTAGTGTTCAAGTCACGCACTTAGTGTTACCGTGGCTATGTTTATGTTCCCCTTGCTTTTGTGCCTTGCCACGTTGGTCAGTTCGAACATTTATTGTGTTCGCACGAATCCTGCATCCAGAGCTTGCAAGCTCACTGGGTCCTTTGTGCTGTAATAATGACCTATATAGTTACAGATCGGAGCCAGTGTTGTATCGCAGGAATCTCGCATCCAGAGCTTGCAAACTCACTGTGAACTTTGTGCTGTGATAATGACCTATATAGTTACAAATGGGAGCCAGTGTTGTATCGCAGGAATCTCGCATCCAGAGCTTGCAAGCTCACTGGGTACATTCTTGTGTAACACGTAACATCTGTACGCCACGCGTGCCAGTTCGTCAGAGGAATGTGGAGCCCCTTGATGGGTATTGGTGAGCAGAACGCAATGCAGCGAATACAATCGATTGTTGCACTGTGCTTCTGTGCTGAAAAAATCAGTGCCTCCCCCGCCCGCCATCACGGACGTGCATCAATCACGTGGCAAAATATCGTGCAAGAAGCGGAGTGGTGCTCATCCAGCAGTGGAGTGGCGAGCGCTGCGCATGTACACCGCTCTGGGGAATTTGCACGATGAGCATTTCTCCATCCTTGGAAGGAAAAAAAAACTCTACACGTTCGTGAATAACACTGATGGCATTTCAAACCATGACCTTCCCTTTAATTCCACTGTGGGCGGTGTTGAATGATTTTTGGGGCTTTGTTCTTTATCTTTACGCACGACTGCCAATGCAGTATGACAGCGACATATATATATATCTATATATTTGCATCCTTGAGCGATCCATTGTACGGGTGCAAACCCGTTTTGTTAAATGTTGACATTGGGGTCTCTGTCTTTCACCCACCGCGGTTGAAAGCGTGACCGCTTGCGGCTCCGCCAAGTTTCTGGGCACCTCGCGGTGCCGTGGTCCGTGCCGGCGGGCGTCCGGGGGGTGGCTTGGCTCGGGGTGAGACGAGCGAGGAGGAAATGTTCACGCTCGTGTGACGCCACCGTGTCGTACCAGGGTGAAAAGCTGTGGCAGAGCGGCAGCGTTAACGCTCGGTCAAAACCACTTCTCCAGCAAAGTGACGGAACAACCACCCCCCCCCTCGCCCACCCTCCTACCCTCCCCTCCGCCTCGCCGCACAGAGATAGGGATCTTCTGATGGCTTGCAGGCTGTGTGTGAGCTCATTATTTACCGGTGCGAGGTTTGAAAGGATGGATTACGACTGGAATAAGGAAACGATCCGGTTTCCTGGGCGTTGTGTAGATGAACTGAAAACGTGTGCAAAGAAGCGTGCAGAGAGAGAGAGAGCGAGAGATGAAGACACGTGGCGTCTCATTGTCAAAAACTACTCAGTCCTGTACAGGGTCGCGGTGAGCCGGAGCCTATCCTGGCAGACACAGGGCGCAAGGCAGAGATATACTCACGATGGGACGCCAGTCTATCACCGGGCACTGCGGGCAATTTAGTCTGCAAGCAAATTAACCTATGCAGCAGCATGTTTTTTTTTGGACTATGGGAGGAAACCGGAGTGCCCGGCGAAAACCCACGCGGACACGGGGAGAGAACTCGCAAACTCCCACACAGAAAGCAGCGCCCGAGCCGAAATTCGAACCCGGGACCTTCTTGCTGTGAGGAGGTGACAGCGCTACCCGCTGGGCGACCGTGCCGCCCCCAACATCATTACAATGCTTACACAGTGCACCAGCTTCTAGTTTGAGTCTGAGTCGAACTAGGGGAGGTCCAGACTCAGAAAATCGTTACAGGTGTTGGTGGCGATGAGCGCGATTGGAACTCGAGTCGCCAAGTTTGTAGCTCAGCGCGCCAACCACTTAGCCACAGCTCCCCACAACACTCAAAGTCAGCAGTGACACACAAGATTGTGTACATGACACAAATCACCACTGCCCAGGACACAATTGGCCACGCCCCTTTGTGTGGGGAGCCACGCCCACTGCCCAGGTACCCCCCCCCTCCCTTGTACGTGGTAGCAACTGGACTGGGGAGCGGTGGTTCAGCGATTAGCGCGTTCTGCGAGCCAAGTTCGACTCCCGCTTGCGGGCAACACCAGCTTAAACCCGCATACCCCTCCCCGCTGGACAACTGTTACAAAGAGCTACAGAGCCTTCTCGCTGCGCGCTGCTCCAATGCCTTTCCACTGGAGATTCGTTCAGCTGAGTCCTTGGGCATTTTCAAATCTCGTCTCAAGGCTCACTTGTTCCGTGGAGCTTTCAAATCCTCCGGCTAGGACTGTTGATACGGCTCAGTGTTGTCGTGCCGGGATGTTGGCTCTCTTCCGATCCGCGCCTGCTCGGGAACATTTGTTCCTTCCTTGCTTGTTTAAGAAATTATTTATTTTTTGCTGACTTTGTGTCCTGTGATTTGTCGCTGCTGTTTGATTTTCGGTTGAACTGTTCCGATGTTGTTGTTGACGTGGCGTTCTCGCCACAGCTCGGATTTGTAAAAAAAAAACTCATGTTATTGCTATGGGTACTAAGATCTTAGCACCTACATAATCGCCAGATACGGTAAAACCTGTTGTAATCTTATATATGTATACTGGCAAAAAAAGTACCCATAACGTTAACAGCTCCACCTAAGCTATAAAGCATTGATACTGCATTGTCCTGAGCTGACTGCCTTTTGGCAACGACTGACACCGGCAAATAGGCTCAAAAGGAAGCCACTGCCTGGTGAAGGTCGGTCAGTTGAAGGACAATGCATAGGTTATCAAAGCTACCTGTTTGCATACTTTGCCACTAGTATGTGTGGCTTTTGCAAACTGGACGCATTGTAAAATGTGTCTATTGTGGTGCTTGGGATCTTAACACCTGCATAATCGCCAGATACGGTAAAACCTGTTGTAATCTTATCAAATGTTATTGTTGCTGATTTGCCATTCTCTGCCGTTGTTGCTGACGGGCCGTTCTCTCCGCAGCTCTGTGCAGCGCTTTGTGACCCTCGGGTGAAAAGCGCTCGATAGATGCAATTATTATGATAATTTTTTACATAATTGAACCGTTCCTTCCACCTTAAATAACAAAACAACTGGTGCTCTGAGCAATGCTGACGTAACCACGCCCACACATATCCGGTGGCCACGCCCACACAGATATGGTAGCCACGCCCACACAGATCTGCTAGCCACGCCCAAACATATCTCGTAGCCACGCCCGCACAGAACTGGTGGCCACGCCCACACAGATCTGGTGGCCATGCCCACACAGATCTGGTAGCCACGCCCGCACCGATCTGGTGGCCACGCCCACACAGATCTAGTGGCCACGCCCAAACATATCTCGTAGCCACTCCCGCACAGATCTGGTGGCCACGCCCACACAGATCTGCTAGCCACGCTCAAACATTTCTCGTAGCCACTCCCGCACAGATCTGGTGGCCACGCCCACACAGATCTGGTAGCCACGCCCGCACACATCTGGTAGCCACGCCCAAACATATCTCGTAGCCACTCCCGCACAGATCTGGTAGCCACGCCCACCAAACAGTTAACCACGCCCCCCCTCGCTGCTCAACTAAGCTCCCGCCCATTGACTCCTCCCACCCGGTTCCTGCACCGTCCCCTACGGGGGCAGGAACCGGATCTCCGCGCCGCAACCCGGTTCCTGGGCGCGCAGTGCATCCTTGGGAGTGAGTTCGTGTACGGCTCGACGCTGCTCTCAATAAAGATTTAAAACTCGCCGGCGGTGGTGCTGGCGCTGGTGCTGCTGGCGGTGGTGCTGGCGCTGGTGCTGGCGGCGGCCTCGCTAAAGAGTTTATTTTTAAACACTCGTGGGCTCGGTCGGACGCCACGGGGAGGCCCTCGCGAGCTCGGCGGCGACGCGCGGCTCGACTAGAGGAGGCCCGAGCGAGGCCTCGGCGATTCGTAAGAGAGTCACGAGATGGGAGTAACGGTGTTAGAGAGGGAGTAACGGGGTTAGAGAGGGAGTAACAGAGTTAGAGAGGGAGTAACGGAGTTAGAGAGGGAGTAACGGAGTTAGAGAGGGAGTAACGGGGTTAGAGAGGGAGTAACGGGGTTAGAGAGGGAATAACGGGGTTAGAGAGGGAGTAACGGAGTTAGAGAGGAAGTAACCGTGTTAGAGAGGGAGTAACGGGGTTAGAGAGGGAGTAACGGAGTTAGAGAGGAAGTAACCGTGTTAGAGAGGGAGTAACGGAGTTAGAGAGGGAGTAAGAGTGTTATAGAGGGAGTAACAGAGTTAGAGAGGGAGTAACGGGGTTAGAGAGGGAGTAAGAGTGTTATAGAGGGAGTAACAGTGTTAGAGAGGGAGTAACAGTGATAGGGAATAACAGTGATAGGGAATAAGTGTTAGAGAGGGAGTAACGGAGTTAGAGAGGTAGTAACGGTGTTAGAGAGGGAGTAACAGTGATAGAGAGGGAGTAACAGTGATAGAAAGGGAATAACAGTGTTAGAGATGGGAGTAACAGTGTTAGAGAGGGAGTAACGGTGTTAGAGAGGGAGTAACGGTGTTAGAGAGGGAGTAACGGTGTTAGAGAGGGAATAACGGTGTTAGAGATGGGAATAACGGTGTAAGAGATGGAGTAACGGTGTTAGAGAGGGAGTAACGGTGTTAGAGAGGGAGTGGCGGTGTTAGAGATGGAGTAACAGTGATAGGGAGTAACAGTGTTATAGAGGGAGTAACTGTTAGAGATGGGAGTAACGGTGTTAGAGAGGGAGTAACAGTGTTAGAGATGGGAATAACGGTGTTAGAGATGCGAGTAACAGGGTTAGAGATGGGAGCAACAGTGTTAGAGAGGGGAGTCTACCATGCTGGTTTCTAATTATTCTGTTTTCAACGTGACAAATACCATGAAAGTAATGGATCTATATCTTGCACATGAGAGGGTTAAACTATTTCAGTAGAACATTGGTATCAGTGGGAAACTTACAGCGGCTTTGAAACAAAGTCATTTCTCACTATTATTTTAATCAGATATCTCCGGATGGATCGTCCTCTTCCAATTGTCATCTTGTCTTGTTGTACAGAAATCTAATTGTGCGCTCTGATTCCAGTAACAGTGACGGCAGCGGCCTCGCCATGAGTCTGTGGGACCACAACGACTACCTGGAGGAGCCTAGCGATGACGAGGAGAACGAGCTCAGGTGATAAAGAGCGAGGTCGTTGTGAGCGCAGCGTCCTGGCGACTTGATCTCACGAGATTAGCAGTAAATGTTGATGGATTATGCGGGATTGGGCAGCACGTGTGAGTAGAAGGGGCGCTTGGTGATGCGGTGACCATAAATCTTCCCCACGGATCGTCGCCTTACAGAAGCAAAGGCGTTTGAGTGTTCCATTAAACCCCAGAGCTATGTTACCTGGAGTCTAGCATTTCTGCTCGGGTCTTCCTTGGTGAACAGGTCTTGAGTCCAGCGCTCCTGCCAGGGTCTCCCTTTGTGAACAGCCGTGGAGTCTAGCGCTCCTGCTAGGGTCTCCCTTGGTGAACAGGTCTGGAGTCCAGCGCTCCTGCTAGGGTCTCCCTTTGTGAACAGCCGTGGAGTCTAGCGCTCCTGCTAAGGTCTCCCTTGGTGAGCAGCTCTGGATCTCCCTTGGTGAACAGCTCTGGAGTCTAGCGCTCCTGCTAGGGTCTCCCTTGGTGAACAGCTCTGGATCTCTCTTGGTGAACAGCTGTGGAGTCTTGCGCTCCTGCTAGGGTCTCCCTTGGTGAATAGCTCTGGATCTCCCTTGGTGAACAGCTGTGGAGTCTAGCGCTCCTGCTAGGGTCTCCCTTGGTGAATAGCTCTGGATCTCCCTTGGTGAACAGCTGTGGAGTCTAGCACTCCTGCTAGCTTCTCTCTTGATAAACAGGACCGGTGGTATCTGAAGACTCTCCGACTAAAGGAGGTTGGCATCGGGAAGTGCATCCGACCACAACATTTTGCTGGGGGAGGGGTGTGCAAATGGCCAACCTTGATCATCCTGAACACCAGCCGATTTAACCAGCCACAGCTCATCGACCGTCGTGCATTATGGGATGTAATCGTATCAGTACTGTCCCACAGTTAACTAACTGGGTTTAACTGTCGTCGTTGATCACAATTGTCCGCGTCGCCGCCCCGCAGTAGCTCGGAGGACGAGGTGGACGTTCTGCTGAACGGCCCGGCCGGGCGCAAGCGCCGGCTGATTCGCGAGGTGCTCACCGGCGAGAGCGAGTCGTCGAGCGATGACGACTTCGTCAAGGAGATGGCGAAGGAGCTGGACTCGACCGTGCGCGAGATCACCGCCGTCTGGGCGCCTCCGCGTACGTCCGCGCGCGCGCCGCCGGCGCCCGCGCCGCCGCTCGCGCCGCCGCCCGCGCGCCACGGGCTCGGAGCCACGGTCACCGCCGTCGTTGCGCTGCCCGAGATCCCAGTGAGGATCGAAATTTGGGTGCAGCTGCGATTGCGTCGATTAGTATTTTTGAAGGTTTGCGAATGCTCACTCATTTTGTTGTGCAAACACAACTTTAAATTTCTTACCGTGTCCCTGTTCTACTCTTGCTATAATTTGTATATCGTAATGATGTAGGTTGTGTGAGGCGAAACGTCGCGAGGAGAGGAGAGAGAGCCATCGACGCGGCTGTCCCGAGAGCAGCTTTTCGAAGCAATCATCAATTTGTATATCATTAATGTATTCTCATCGCTGCCGAGAGCTGCGGAGGCAATGGCGCGCCAACAACAACGGCACCAGAACGGAAAATCGGCGGCAATTTTGAAAAAATATTGGGTTTTTTTTTTAATATGTGTTGAATAAACAGGACCACCCCAGGCGTCTGGAGAAGGTGGAGGGCGGGGGTTTCAGGACAAGAGGGCGAGGTGCCCCGGCACAGAAGGGAGGCTAAGGGACATTACTGAGCAGATAGATGGAAAGATGATGGGGTAACGGGGGTGGGGAAAGGGAGGGACAACGGGGCGACCGGACAGGATAAGGGAGCGAGCGGGAACGAGTTGGAGAGATGAAATCCATTTTTGGGTCAGGTCACGTAAAAAAAATCATAAAATCGTGTCGTTAAACCCTCCACCACCCGACACGGCCAATCAGTAAGGGGTTGTCACGTGAACGGAAAACGCGCCAATTCCTTTACTATCTCAGCATGCACACGACGTTTCGCTGACAACTACGTTCAGCATCATCAGGCATCCGCGCCAAACCTGGGCAGGCAAATCGGATGGATCCGCCCAGGTTTTTAGTAAAATATTGTATGTTTTTTTGTTAAATATTGTGGGGTCACTTTTCAACGCACCAGTGCGCTGAGAGAGCAAAGGAATTAGCGTCTTTTCTGTTCACGTGACAACCCCCTTACTGATTGGCCGTGTCGGGTGGTGGAGGGTTAAACGACACGATTTTATAATTTTGTGCGTGACCTGACCCAGAAATGGATTTCATCGATAATGTTGGTCACGAAAGCCTTTGAACTGGAAGCGGAGAACGTTGTCTGAATCTAATACGCAGGACGCAGAGTTCGGCGAATGTGTGGCTGCCTTCCCTACAGGGGGGTGACCTCGTGCCTCTTATTCGCTCTGTCTTCAAGCGAATATCGTCAAAATGTAATTAATGTGTGCGCGCTTTAAAGTGCGTTCATTATTACACTCTATTACAATACGGTCTGGAAT
>JAZEWT010000005.1:1215515-1228355 GCA_036362905.1 Mordacia mordax
TGGGTACTTTTTGTCAGTATACATATATATAAGATTACAACAGGTTTAACCGTATCTGGCGATTATGCAGGTGTTAAGAGTACCCATAGCGTTAACCTCACTAGAGATGGCTGGAGATGGTGCTGGCCACCCACCCCCTTCATGTGTTGTGCTTGGTATTATAGCTGCTTGCTAACAGCACTTTCCCCAATAGTCTCTCAAGCCTATGGGGTTGGGGGGGGGTCTTGTCAACACCCTTGCATAAAGCATGTATTCACATTTGAAATCTGCGTTGGCGTAAATACCGTTAATGACGCTCACCGTGAGTTGTATCTGTGTGCTGTGCAATGGTTGTGTTCCAGACAAAAGAATTTATTGATGGGTGTTTGCAGAGTGGAGGTAAGCGCCAATGCAACACGATCTATGCATTCACTGTTGTGGCTGTAATCGTGTTGTTTTGTAGTGTACCACGTGGATTAATATTCTGTTCTGAAGTGACAAGTGCGGGGCGGCGCGGTGGCCCAGTGGGTAGCGCTGTCGCCTCCTCACAGCAAGAAGGTCCCGGGTTCGAATCTCGGCTCGGGTGCCTCTCTGTGCGGAATTTGCGAGTTCTCTCCCCGTGTCCGCGTGGGTTTTTGCCGGGCACTCCGGTTTCCTCCCACAGTCCAAAAAACATGTTGCTGCATAGGTTAATTGTCCCGCAGACTGAATTTCCCGCAGTGCCCGGTGATGGACTGGCGTCCTATCCTGGGTATATTCCTGCCTTGCGCCCTGTGTCTGCCGGGATAGGCTCCGGCTCATTGCGACCCTGTACAGCACTAAGCAGTTTCTGACAATGAGATGCGTGTTAATGCCCAGCCTGTAAAGCAGCTTCAATTTGTGGAGTTTGTTGACCGTTGACAAAAACTGAAGTCGTAGTGATTTTCTACTCTTTACAGTAGTGTTTTTCATTATTATGATTATTGTAAATTGTAGGTTGTTTTTTTGCAAGCCTCTCCTCTTCGCTATTGTTTGCGTCTTTTGTGTGTGCAGGGAAGGTCCTTGTGCATGGCAATGCAGGAATCTCGAGAAGGTATTTCAGCATTTTGTTGCAGACGCTTCGACACTTGGAATGTGGGGACACCATTGAGAGACACATGCAACTTTACTTTTATTCGTTGTCTGAGAACTCCTAATTGATTTCTAGTTCAAATATTAATCTCCTGTCTAGAGCCTCGAGCTGTTGGTGACAGTTCAGCACTGTTGTCAGTTTGAGCGGTCAGTGTCCATGATGACATGGCCAGATGACCTTGTTGACGCCAACTTCCGCCAGTCGGAGGGTCTTCGGATCATTATTTGTCTGAAACCTTCCTTGACATCTGCTCACCAAAGGGAGACACTGGCAAAACTCCAGAATCCAGACCTCTTCCACCAAGGGAGACCCTACCAGGAGCGCTAGACTCCAGACCTGTTCACTAAGGGGAGTCTAGCAGGAGCGCTAGACTCCAGACCTGTTCACTAAGGGGAGTCTAGCAGGAGCGCTAGACTCCAGACCTGTTCATCAAGGGAGACCCTAGCAGGAACGTTGGACTCCAGACCTGTTCATCAACGGAGACCCTAGCAGGAGCGCTAGACTCCAGACATGTTCATCAAGGGAGACCCTAGCAGGAGCGCTAGACTCCAGACCTGTTCGCCAAGTCAGACCCGAGCAGGAGTGCTGTATTTCAGCTAACCTAGTTCTGGAGTTCGTTGGAGCACACAGAGAGAGCCCTCCACACACAGGGAAGCGGGTGGGTGGGGTGGAACATTGCTTTTGATGCTTCATACAAAGTGATGCAAATTGAATTCCAACCTGGAAGGGGGGTTCATAGGCAGAGTCAACTTCACCCACACCAGGATTTTAACTCGCAACCTTCCGATTGCGAACCCTCTCGCCGCACTGCCGCGCCACCTGGCGAGATATCGAGCGTCACCATAACGTGATATTCCCTAACGGACGATGACTTCACGGAGACCGCAACCCGCCACAATTCATCTCGACGTCCTTTGCCCCGATTGTCCCCAGAAGCTTACGCCTTGGATTTGCCTTTTTAAAAATAGATGTCCACTTTATATTTCCCTGCGTTTTTCATTAGTCTCTGTTTGTGCGTGTGTGCAGCGCTGCCCTGGTGATAGCTTATATTATGGAAACGTTTGGACTCAAGTACAGGTTGGTTTGAATCCAACCCGCTTTAACGCTCGTTACATTCACCGTCACCAGTGTATTCGTGGGACTTTGTTCATGGTCAGCATCAGTCATAATTAATCCTCTGCTGCGTCGAGGCCTGCCGACGCTATTTCCATGGTTCGTGGGTCCTTGCGCCGCCGCCGCCCAACCGGTCGTATTTCTCCACGTGGGCCGATCGCAGCTCCATGTCCGTCCCTCGGTTGCCGCTCTGTAAGTCTCCGCTGAATCTGTTGTGTGCATTTCGCTTGCACGGTGGCGCAGCGGCAACGTTTGCGCCTCGCACAAAGAATGTTTTGGGCGGCGCGGTGGCCCAGTAGGTAGCGCCGTCGCCTCCTCCTCACAGCAAGAAGGTCCCGGGTTCGAATCTCGGCTCGGGTGCCTTTCTGTGTGACGTTTGCATGTTCTCTCCCCGGTCCGCGTGGGTTTTTGCCGGGCACTCCGTTTGCCTCCCACAGTCCAAAAAAACATGCTGCTGCAAAGGTTAATTGGCTTGCCCGGTGATGGCCTGGCGTCTCATCGTGGGTATATCCCTGCCTTGTGCCCTGTGTCTGCTGTGATAGGCTCCGGCTGACCGCGACCCTGTACAGGACTAAGCGGTTTCTGACAATGAGATGAGAAAGAATGTTCTGCCCTGGGCGGTTCGATCGGTTGTGTGTTCTCTTGTTCTGATTTGGCTTCCCCCGGGTCCTCCAGTTTCCCTCCACCACTAAAATAACACGCATTAATAAGTTGGCCAATGACATCACAAACCCCCCCCCCCCCCAAAAAAAAAATATGTAATTGTTGCCGATTTTCCGTTAGTACGTCGTCGTTGTTGACGTACCGCTCTGTCCGCAGCTCTGCGCAGCGCTTTGTGATCATTGGGTGAACAGCGCTATAAATTAATCGATATAAAGCGGTGTCTGGCGGGTTGGCGCCGGCTGATCGCCTCGCTGACGTCCCCCGCGCTCTCCTCGCCACGCCTCCATCCGCGCGTCTCGTCCGCGACGAGGCGCGGGGTTCGTGCCGCGCGTCACCGCTTGTATTCCCGCTCTCGCCTCCGATCGCGAGCCGCCCGTCGGTGTGGGTTTACGCGGCTCCGCGTGCGAGGCTCTCGGGATGGGCCCCCCCCTCCGCGGACCGTTTCGGCCAGCCCGCGTTGCCGGAGGCGTCGGACTAATTCGCCTCCCGCGTTCGAGGCATCGTAACGCGGGACACGAATGAGCATCGTTAGTAATAAAGCGAAACGAGAATCGTCTCGTGAAAGTGACTGCCACGTGACGGTCGAGTGTAATTGTTCGTTTGGTGTCGTTGTTGTTGCCAGGGATGCGTTTGTTTACTTGCAACAAAGAAGATTCTGCATTAATCCGAACGTCGGCTTTGTCAACCAGTTGCAGGTACTCAGTGTTCGAGTAAAGTCTCGCTTTAAGTCCATCTCGCTCCAGTGCTGTTCCCACGGGGAAGCAGCTGTTGTGCTGTGTGTGTGCGTGTGTGTGAGCGATGCCTCAGCCCCTCCGTACCGCCCACCAATCTCTCGCCTCTCCAATTCGTAATCGGTGAGAGAATCCCAAGAGATTAAAATAATAATGGACTTGGTGGCGCTGTCCCGTCACAGTAAGAAAGCCCGGGATCGATTCCCGTACCGAGCGCCTTTCTGTGTGAAGATTGCGAGTTCTCTCCCCCCCGTGTCCGCGTGGGATATCGCCGGGTACTCCGATTTTCTCCCACCGTCCAAAGACACGGCGCTGCCCAGGTTAATTGTCCTGCGGAGTAAATTGCCCCCGGTGCCCTGCAGCCCCCTGTCTACCATCATAGCCTCCGGGCCCCCCCTGCGACCCTCTGTCTGCCGGCATAGCCCCCGGGCCCCCTCTGCGACCCTCTACCGGATTAAGCGGGTATTGATAGCGATAATGATGATTTCTGGCATGTGTCGCATTCTCTGGCATAGATATTAACATTCTATACGCACGCTCCACAGAGCCACTAGCGCTCTTCTTTATTATCTTCTCTCCGTGCCTTTCACTGCGTATCCCCATGAATCACTTTCCTTCCTTCTTTCTCGGAACAATCCTTGCAGCCAACTTATTTATTCATTCGCCGCTTTTCGCTCTGAGCCATCATACCTAAGCGGTCTGCATGCCTTCGCTTCCATGGTAAACCTCTCCTAGTCTCCTTTGACACAGGCTGCATGGCTGTAATTGAAAGTTATCCGCTCAAGACTGAACCTTGATGTACTCCTGTGAGCCTTGATGTGCTTCCACTGAAATAATTATTTGATGTTTATAGTCACACGTTAATACACGTGGTTGGTGCAGATATTCCTGTTAAAGGGATACGTGTTTCGTTATCGGTGTAAACTTAATATTCGACAATGGGCGAAACGTAATGACGTAGGTTTACCCACGGCTCGATGCGTGACGATTGCTTCGAAAAGCCGCTGTCTCGGGACAGCCGCGTCGATCGCTCCCCCCCTCTCTCTCTCCGCCTCGCGACGGTTTCGCCTCCTCGCACGTTCGAGGCGCACACCGCGCGAGGAGAGGGAGCGAAGGCGGGCGGCTGTCCCGAGAGAGCAGCTTCTCGAAGCGATCATCGGTGGGCGAAACATTAGTTTTGTACTCACGTAGGTTTCCACGACCTCGATGGATAGGAATTGCTCTCAAGAGCTGCTCCTTTAGGATAGCCCTGTCACCATGGAGAAAGGAGAAACACCCAACTATCCCAAAAGAGCAGCTCTTGGATATTAGTGTTGTCATGATGAAGTGGCATTTTTAATGTTATAGGCAGTCCTGAGTTATTGTGCAGCCAGGTTCAGTCCAGTCACGATTCAGACATCCATGTTGATGTGATTACCCCTCATTCAGTCTTGAGTTTCCAATTGACCGGAGTGCTGTTCACACATTTAAACTCTGTAAACGTTTATTCAACGGATACAAATTAAAACCTCATTTACGAATGCATTTTTGTGGTGTGTGTGGCGTGTGTGTGTGTGTGTGCGCTCGACCATAGGAGTATGAAGCAATTTACCTGGCACGTCTTACCATCAAGAAGCTGTCTCCCTACGACATCAAGCCCGCCCACGCACATGGTGAGACACGGGCGCTGGGTAGATCCTTGCATCATACGATCACGAGAGGGGTGGCGGCAGATTGGAGGAGCGCTTTCATCCGGCAGCGGATTGACCACGGCTGTCGTAGCCGGTTATGGGAAGCGGCCTCGACGGCAGCTTCCAGCCACCTCGGCCGCGTTTGTTTCTCACGAGCGCCACTAGATGGCGATGATGCGACTAGCTCCGAGCCGAGAGAACAGCCCACGGCTGTCTCGAAATAAAAAAAAAGCAATGGCAGCCAGCTCTGGCTTTTCGCCGGGCACTTTGTGTTTATCCCACAAGCCAAATATGTGCTGCCGCCACCTACGTCAGCTGTCCTTACTCAATTGGCCCCATTGTCCAGCGATGGACTGACATCACATCCTGGGTATAGCCCTGCCTTGCATCCTGCATTTGCCGGGATCGGCTGCAGCTCACTGCCACGTTTCAAAGCAACGTACGGCACTGACGCCGCGAGCGGCACACGTGGGTATGTTGAGTGACACGTGCGGTGGAATGAGATCAACACTTCGCTTGACCGTTGGGTCTCCGAATGATGCGACCCAACGAAGAGAGAGAAAATAAACAAGCTGCTGAAAAGTCGCTAACAGAAGTACCAGTGGCACACCGATCCGTACCTAAGAGTTACGGAGTTTAATTCTTAGCCCGCTGCTGCTAGAAAAAGAGGCCGACCGCTGCTCTCGAGGATTTTAATCACGGCTGCCCGCGCGCCGCGGCGTTGCTGTGTCCGCGAGTGCAGGGTCCGGCAAGAGGATGCTTGAGGAGGATGAGGAGACCGATGTACCCTCGCTGCACAACAGGTGACCCCCCCCCCCCGCCCGCCCCACCACACGCCACAAGGGCCAAGCAATGCAGGAAAGAACGCTTGGGGAGTGGTGGTCTTGTCGCGCGATCCTCTACCCGTGGACTTCAGCGTCGCTTCATCGTTTCCGGATGGTTTATTTACGTTTATTCAAAACACCCGTTGCCGGACGCCACGCATCATTCGGAGGGCGCGGCGGTTTTGCCGCAATCGAATCTGAAAACAAAGAACGGTCGCTGCGGTTATCGGGTCGGGCAAAATCGGAATGGGTTTACAAATGGAGGTTGGCGCGCCAGTAAAATTGTTCGAAAACTGGCGGGGTTGTTGCCCCGTCGCGCAGCATCGGCTCGCTGAAGAGATGACCGTTGGTGTAAATCCGCGGCCCAAAACTAAGGGCCTCTGGATCAACCTGGCAGACTGCAACAGATGTACACACCATGTCCTTGTCGGTTTTCACAGCTTGACGCCCGAGAATTGCTCGCAAGAGCCGCTACGTCGAGACGCCCGTGTTGCACGTTCCGCTTGTCTCCTTCATGGAGTTTCACCTCTCTCGTGTTGATTACGCCCCATTGTGGGAGGTGAGCTTCAGGGAGGGGGTAAGAATAAATGCTCGACACGGCTGTGCTGAAGGAGCAGCTCTTGAGAGCAATTCTCAGACACGCGGCGTGTCCTCGAAATGGCCTGAGCCAGGTGTAAATGCGTCCCCGTGTGTCACCGGTGGTAAATTGTGAAACGTTGGGAGGAAATTTAAGTCGCATCAACACAACTCCACGTTTCATGGCTTGCAGAGTAATGCTGACTTGTCATTAGCTGTGTCTGCGTGCAGCACAGTAATGCCAGGGCCGTTCCAGTGTTTTTGTTTAAAATAACTAATGCATTATTGTATCATTCACTCCAGAATTGGCGTCTGAGTTTGTGCCATTTGTTTTGTTACGTTGCATTGCTTTTTTAGATTTTTGTAATCGAAAAAGCAACATGGATATCATGTACGGCTATTAATGGGTAAAATGTGGTTATCCTTGAAACGTTGCGATGTTTTTGAAGAAACCAGGATCCACAGGGGCACCGCCTTCCTCCGCATAACGGTATTTTGAGGACACAGTGAAATAAATGAATAGATAGCCGGTATTCTCTGCATGACGAGATCATTTGGAGAGACAGACGCAGCCGAAACGTGTGTCCAGTGTCAAAAAAAGTGATACGGGTCTGGTCGTGCACCGCACACATCTACCACGATATAATAATTGCCCACATTTTTTTGTTTAAAAATAAAAAACCTGGGTTGGGGGAAGGAGGGAAAGAGGGTGTCTTACAATCTGGGTAAATGCTTCAGACAATGTTCAGCTCTTTTGTTATGATGTCTGTGAACGGTTTCCAAAGTCAACTTGGCCCTGCAGTTTCTCAGTAAAGGATAGTGTTCTCTCTCTCTTACGTCACGTGGACTGTGCCTTTAACAAAATTTAATTCCGTTTTCTAGTACTGTTAAAAGAGAAGGAAAATAAAGTCTGTGGGAATCTCGGGGGTGGGGGGGGGGGTGGTTGGTGAAATTGCAAAATAATAATGATGAATGCACATGTTTGCCTGAATTAAAATAAAGGTGCTATGTCTTTGTCCAAAAAAAAAATATATTGAAATTTTGTTAAAGGAAGTTGTTGCTCCTAATATATTGTCTCCTTGTTTGACCTAATACCAGAGGTGGGGCTGTAGTTCCGTAAGAGTTTTATTTCTAACCACTTAGTGAGCCAGCTGCTCACATGTCTTTGCGTCTCTCGTTTGAGTCTGCATGAGTTACGCGCACAGCAGAAACGCCGGCGGCAGTGACAGCCGCGTAGTACACTGAACAGAAGCGTCGTTAAGTGTTATCGTTTCGTTTTCGGTCAAATTGTTTCTGACGGCATTGAAACACACTGGGCCAAATGCAGCCGATATTTTCACGCAGTATTTCGAATCGTCACGATGTAGGTTTTTTTTTTCCACGGCTCGATGCATGATGATTGCTTCGAGGAAGCTGCTCTCTCGGCACAGCCGCGTCGTTTGGAGGAGAGGGAACGGACGCGGCTGTCTAGGGGGGAGAGCAGCTTTTGGGAGGAAACGTCAGTGTTTCGAATTGTTCGGGCCATTTATTGAAAGCGCAATCGTACCGCGCGGGTGGCAACATGGTAGTACTTGTATTAAAATTGTGCAAGTATATTATATTAATATGATTTTAAGGGTCTAGTTCAATCCCCCTTCCAAATCGACTCTCTAGGCTCCCCCCTTTTGCAAGCGTATTAACTGGTGCTAAATATTCAGTATGAGATGTCACTGTGGTCTGTAACTAAAAACTAATGTAGAGAAAGGAGATGCTAAGATTCTGCCACGGTGTCTGCATTGACTGAAAAAAAATTAGCACAGCGTGCGAGTGATTAATAGAACCAAAACTGGTTTAGTGGAAATATTGTGAATGCTGCATTTAACCTGGAATGTACTTGGCAGTTAAGTCAACAAGTGAATCTCCACAAGACAGAATATACATTTGTAATTTGGCTCACTGCTGCTATGTTTGTTGAGTGACTACATTTAAAAAGGCGAAATAATGAGGTTATTATTCCCGTTACCAGAAATGTCGCGTTAGACGTAAAACATAAATATATGCTCATTACAAACGACACTTAAAGAAATAAAAACTTCCGTTGACTGTTATATTTTATATATTTTTTTTAATAATAAAAAATGTTTCCCAAGAACTCTTATTAACCGCAATATTTTTTGGTCTAAAAACGGAACACTTTTTTAAACTGCTACCTTTGTTTACAATTTTTAAATTATATATCAGTGATGTTAATTTTTGCATTGAATGTTGTTAAAAGGCTTGTAGTATGAAATGCACTAATGTGTTGGCAATACTAAGTATATTATGTTAACTCTTCATTAAACAAATAATTTCCACAATTGTCCATTTAAACAATCATAGTTTTACTATGTAATTTTCCCAATTAATTTTCATCCATGTAAAACCAATTTCCTGTGATCAAATGTACAGATGTTAACGTAATATGTACACACACCTGAATTAATGTGCATATTGCGTGACACACGAACGTACACATTACATTAACATTCTGCGAGGCATTAAAAAAAAAAGTATGATTATTACATTGGTTTTGTAATTGACTTAATTTGATGACATGCACTGATCATCGCGCACTTCTATCGGTCCGTTAAGTCTGCATGAGTATAAAATGCAATTTCAGTATTTATGTGAACACCACAATTTGTGTGCGCGCGCGTGCGTGTAAGGCACCAAATATTTCGTGGAAGGTCGCCAAATTGGTACACGCGGTCACGTATCTTAGTACTAATTGCCAACGCTCTGCATCGTTTGAAAAGCGAGTGTCGGCACCGTGGTACACCTTTAATTGTTGACACATTTAACGCCAGTCATGCTGCGTGTCCTCTAATTTAGATTTGATTTTAGAGGGGGGAAAAGGGATTGACTTGAGATGCAAAAAAAAAATAAACAAATTTAAGAAAACGATATGCTGTTTTGAAGTTTAAAATATTTATTTTAATATTTGCGTTTTTAAAAAAAAAAACGACTGAAAAACCAAAAAATAAATACAAACGGAAACATTTCTTAGAATTTTGCATTGCATAGATGTTAGTAGTTGGACATGGTGTTACCTGTAGCGGCGGTACTGTAGTGGCGTTTAATATGTGCATTTATGCAATTGAGCCAGATTAACTGCCTATAGCATATTGATGCTTGTCAACTGTTTTGTGTTTATGTTGTAAAAAAAAAATAAGATTACAAATAAAATACGATGGTAAATCAAAGGTAATGGAATTCAAGTTGTTTCCTGCTGTCGCTTGTTGGTATTTCGAGTGCCCACTTGGAGCGTTAGTGGGTCGGGGATTTGAACAGCGTTTCTCAGAAGGTCTTCCGCGCAGAACTCGGCAGTCCTGAAGTTGTGTGAACGCAACACATTTGTCAATAACACGCCTGAAATGATTTTCCGTTCTGCTGCCGTTGCCGACGCGCCGTTCTCTCCGCAGCCCTGTGAAGCGCTTTGTGACCCTCGGGTGAAAGGCGCTCTATAAATGCAATTATTATTATTATTACACTGCGTACATCGAGCCAGACGGCGGTGGTTATGCACGTGGTCTATAGTCCTGCACTGAGGAGGGGTTGGTGGATCGCACACGTGTTGTAGAACTCCCTTGCCGCGAGCGTCGAGGTGCTATACCCTAGCTCGCCAGGTGGTGGTGCCACAACTGCGCTTAATCGCCATCTGTTTTCATCCGTACGGTGACAAGTGGGGTGGCTCCCGACGGAAGGTGTGGGTTTGCGCTGGGGTGCTCCGGTTGCTTGCCGCTTGTATTGACACATCGTCGATCGGCTGAAATCCACATTAACCCAAAATTCCAATGCGACACGAGTCTCATAACGAAAGTCCTACAATTCAGCGTGGCTTTCCTGGATAAATGCATTATAATTACTCAACAGAGACCGTACCATGGGAATCGTGTTCATGAAACAAATTATTTGGCCATTCATCACTTAATCAATAACAATGTCCTGTGTGCCCGTATGAGTGAGCACCCAAATTGTCACCTGTTAGGAACGTTATTTATTTTGCTCATTTGCTGTTCTTATGTCACTGTTGTTGTCGCCGACGAGCCGTTCTCTCCGCAGCTCTGTGCAGCGCTTTGTGACCCTCGTGTGAACTGTTCTGATGTTGACGTGGCTTTCTCTCCACAGCTCGGATTTGTAATAAAAAAAACCCAAAAAGAGTTATTGTTGCTGATTTTCCGTTCTAGTGCCGTTGTTGCTGACGCGCCATTCTCTCCGCAGCTCTGTGCAGCGCTTTGTGACCCTCGGGTGAAGAGCGCTCTATAAATGCAATTATTATTATACGGTAACTGCTGTGACATTGGATTGTTTCAAAAACGGTGTGATTGGGGTTTTTTTTTTGGGTGGATTTAGTGGTGTGGATGTATTCCTGTGTTATACTTTTTGTTATAAGTAATGTAATGATGTAGGTTTTCACGGCTCGATGCATGATGATTGCTTTGAAAAGCTGCTCTCTCGGGACAGCCGCGTCGAGGTGGAGAGAGAGGGAGCGATCGACGCGGCTGTCCCGAGAAAGCAGCTTTTCGAAGCAATAATCAGTTATAAGTAAGTGATCTGATCTTCAATTGTCTGCAAGTGAACGTAATTTTGGCTTCAAGGAAAAAAATTTCATTCATTATGCCTTTGTTAGAGACAGGAGCCAATGTTAAAGACAGGAGCCAGTGTTAGAGACAGGAGCCAATG
Organism: Mordacia mordax; assembly: GCA_036362905.1. Classification (NCBI taxonomy): domain Eukaryota; kingdom Metazoa; phylum Chordata; class Hyperoartia; order Petromyzontiformes; family Petromyzontidae; genus Mordacia; species Mordacia mordax. Next base: position 1,226,884 of record JAZEWT010000005.1, read on the forward strand.
TTAAAGACAGGAGCCAGTGTTAGATACAGGAGCCAGTGTTAGACAGGAGCCAAGTGTTAAGAGACAGGAGCCAGTGTTGGAGGTAGGAGCAAATGTATCGCATGAATCCCGTATCTAGAACTTTCAAAGCTCACTGGATACCTTCTGATATAATAACCATTATTAGTATCGATTGCCCACATCACCAATCCCACATCACTGATCCTACATCACCAACCCATATTTCCAATCCCACATCACCAATCCCATATTTCCAATTCCACATCACCAATCCCACATCACTGATCCCACATCACCAATCCCACATCACTGATCCCACATCACCAATCCCATATTTCCAATTCCACATCACCAATCCCACATCACTGATCTCACATCACCAATCCCACATCACTGATCCCACATCACCAATCCCACATCACCGATCCCACATCACCAATCCCACATCACTGAGCCCACATCACCAATCCCACATCACATCACCCACCCGTGCCCCCTCACTGCAGTGAGCGCCGTGATCCACGTGGCGGCGGGGGTTCCATCCACGACAAAGAGGCGCCCAACCAGGCCCCCAGCACACCCCTGTCACTTCCTGCCAGCCCGCACACCCCCCCGGTCGTCTCTCCGACCGCACCACACTCTCACTTCCTGCCCAGCGAGAGAGAGACGAGAGAGCGAGGGAGGAGACGAGAGAGAGAGCGAGGGAGGAGACGAGAGAGAGAGCGAAGGAGGAGACGAGAAAGAGAGAGAGGGAAGGAGACGAGAGAGCGAAGGAGGAGACGAGAGAGAGAGGGAAGGAGACGAGAGAGAAGGAGACGAGAGAGACGAGAGAGCGAGGGAGGAGACGAGAGAGAGGGAAGGAGGAGACGAGAGAGAGAGAGGGAAGGAAGGAGGAGACGACTATCAATCGGACGATCAGCGCCATGGCGCGTTGGGACCACGCGTCCCGTCTCGCCGCCCTGCTCTGCCTCGCCGGCCTGGCGGCCCTGGTCGAGGCGAGAGCGGAGGCGCTCACCGATGGCGACTGGAGGAAGATCCTGGAAGGAGAGTGGATGATCGAATTGTGAGTCGTGGCCCGTAGCGCGAGCGTGTGCTGGAGGGCCTTCATCCAGCAGTGGATTTCACCGCGACCCATGGTGTTGAAAAGGGCCTGGCTTGCGTGGTGGCAATGATGCGACTCTGCTGTACCACTGTGCTAACATTGATATTTAATCTTTGTTTAATTATGCACGGCTTTAATTTGGTCCGAAAGCTAATATTGATTGGATCGCTGACGTAAAACCGGTTTGGGCCTAAGGTCAATGTGGGCACAATGTTAGACCTTACACTTGTATCTGTGATTATAACTCATTATATACCCTATAAATGTCTTAATTCAGGATTGTCGTGTAGAATATGATACAGTCCGTCCTGCAGTGTAAATGGGTTTACCACAGTTCCGCGTGTGGTAGGGTGAAATGTGGGTACCCCCC